>OY821517.1:201594495-201736995 GCA_963682025.1 Cordilura impudica | reverse complement strand
ATGGAATCTAACATTTCTGTGATGTCTTCATCTTCAAGTTCTTCTTGGCTCTGATATTTTTCTGATGATCGACTCTTATCAACGACATCGGTATATTGTAAGTGTGACAGCACCGATTTTTCAATTTCAATCCTTCTTTTATACGTATTACAGAACATAACAACTCGGATTTTATTCTGTTCGAAGTTTGCTTTTAACTAAAGCCATTAAACTAAACAAACGTTCAACTTCGGCTTTTGAGAAAGACAAAACTAATATAGACAATACAAATATTGATAACTCCTAAAATGGATTTTCGCCAATAGAATTTTTCAATCCATAAAGAGGTTGTATTCAGTGTTGTATCCCAGTTTTGTTCTTTGATATAACTCCATTGGATTTGAATTTTTTTCTGTTTCAGATGATATAAATTTAAACTCTTCTAATATATTGGATATCTGTTCTTTTACCCGATTTAATGTGTTTTGTATTGAAAATTTTGGCATTTTTTTAATACAATAATATTTTTTGGCAATCGACTTTCAAATTCATTATAAACTGTTGTTGGTGTTTACATTCTTCTATTTCAAAATGTTTTGTTATATTTGTTGAAAGAAACGAGCAGTGTGGTAAAAGGAGTAGTACACAAAATTGCTGTACTACACTTTGAGAAATAAAAACATATCAATACCATTAAAATTATATATTCAAAAATTATGA
This sequence comes from Cordilura impudica, assembly GCA_963682025.1. Lineage (NCBI taxonomy): Eukaryota > Metazoa > Arthropoda > Insecta > Diptera > Scathophagidae > Cordilura > Cordilura impudica. The sequence goes on along the minus strand of OY821517.1, from coordinate 201,736,296 downwards.
AAAAACAATATCAAAAAAAGATGCTAAAAGCAACTTTTTATTAATAAAAGATTCTAAGTTAGCATCTAGCATCTTTTGATAAATTTTGGATGCTAAACGACAAAAAAAGTTGCTAAATCTAGCAACTAAAAAGCTAAAACGGCAACACTGAAAACCAAGAACAAATATTCTGTTTGAGTTGTAACATCTCATTTGCAAGCCATTTTAATTAAGCTGCGTTCACACTATGTGTTTTGCTTGTGTTTTTCTTATTGTTTTAGCACGTGCAATTTGTACACATAGTGTGCACCCTTTCAAAAACTGTTTATGTACAACACATTTGGCAAAACATATGTAAATTTTTCAATTAGAGCAGGTTCTATTTTGGCATGACAACCATATTAAAATACAATACTGCTTGTGGCGAAAGAAAAACAGAGTAAATTATAAAGATAAATATTGAAAGAAAAATAAATTGTTTAATATTAATTAACAATTAAAAAATATATTACTTTATTTTTAACAATAACTTTTTGTAAATTCACAAATTAAATCAGCTGTTGTTTACATTTAGAGGTTATGTCATACGGAAATACATATGTACGTTTGATCGCAAAAATGATGAATTGTATGTAAAACGCCAATTTTGACACACTCGCCGAATTACGTATGGATCGTAAAACTGAATTTACATATGGAAAATACACACCTTTAATTGTGTAAATTTTAAATGCACATCTAACCATATCAAAAAGATGAATTAAACAGAATTGCAAAAATATTTTCTTTATAATATCTGTATGTTTTTTATATTATTCTTATGTAATTCTCATGATATTTTTATCTTATTTTTTATTTTTACATAATTGAAATTCAAAATGTACAAATTAAAAATAAATTTTAAAAAAAGTAGTGTAGGGAAAAAAGGGAATTTTTTTTATAAGCGTAGAGATTTCTGAAAAAATCTCCTGGCATCACTAGTACCTATTAAAAAACAATGTAAAAATTCACAAGACAACGCGACATAGACTTGCTTTGTTCAAAAGCTTCCATAAGACTGAATGAAATTGTTGCTTACTTTACTCTTTGGTGAGTATTTTCATTTTTGTTCGGCTGTATACATATAACAAGCCAATTTGAGTTCGGTTTACTCGTGCTGCTATGCATATGTTTGTGTGTTAACAAAAATATACGATATCCCAGTCATCATTTCGAAGATTGTTTTAACAAAAATTACCTTACTGTGTCTTCTTCGAGCACTTTTGATGATTAAAAACTGCTTAATCACATGCGCTATTAGACAAAGACTAGATAATGATTTTTGCTTTCTCTTAGAAAGTGATTTAGAGAAAAATTACATTAAATAAGACTCAAAAATGAGTCGAAACTAATTAGAAAAGCGGATAAAAAGGACTCTCAAGAGCGGGTAAGGTAATATTTAATCCCAACAAAAGAATATTTTGTGATCAGCAAAAGGGCGCATTTATAACTGTTTTAATAGCACATATGAGTCAAAAATACTCTACATGATCATTTATTGCATAAAATGCTTACTGGGATTTTATTCACTATCTGTAGAAACAGGTTTTTTAAGTAAAACAAATCTGCATACAATTTCAATTCTATTTCGTTCACAATGACACGGTCAGTTTGTTTACTAGCTACTAGTAAAATAAGAAAATAGTATTATAATACACCGTAATGATGAATTGTACTTCTCAATTAGTTTATTTTTAATGTGCCATAAGAAGTTCGGTTTGTGCTAAGAAAAGCATGAATATATGTTTCCCAGGGCGAAGCTTCATCATTGCACTATGATTGAGTTGAGCTCCGCGGCTATTCATAATGTGAATAGCTCGTGTCAAAAATTTTTGGTAGTTGGGAATGGCGTTTGTGTTAAGAAAGGCATAAACGCATGTTTCCCAGGGCAAGGCTCGATCATTGCACATTGATTGAGCTGAGCTCCGCGGTTATTCTTAATGTGGATAACTGTTGAAACAAAATTTTGGAAATGGCGTTTGCCTCCGTTCCGACATTAAATAACAAAGTTTAAAAATTTATTGTAATTAACATCTGACAAAAAATAGTATTTTTCTAAACAACAATTTTTTTTACAGGGTAAATAAATATTTTATGGCTTACCTACCTACTACTTTTGAAAGCAAGTATGCAGGGTTTATACATGTACTAAAAATACAACTCTTAAAACCATACTATTTTTTCAACTCTAAAAATTTCAGAATTTTGTAAAAATAAAATAAAATACCGATTTATTTTAATATGCGCTTATTATGGATATACATATACAGAATATATGAATATTATTTATAGTATTTTGATATTGGCAACAGTAGTATGTATCAATTTGTAACATTTTGTGATGTTATAAAAATCGCAGAATATTGATATTGATTTTATATAGTTTCTTTTATTAATTAATTAACTTAAATATTACACCAAAAAATATTGATATTGATGAATTTTTATCTTATTAACACAACGACCACAAAAACAACATGCACAGCTATGACAAAATACAAAATTTAGGAAAACAATATAGGAAAACGTCATATTTTGTTTACCTTTTCAGTGATTTCTCGGCACCTATGAAACCTATTGTCATGATTTAAAAACAGGAACCTTCTCAAGATTTTAGTGAATCATTCTCACTAAAAACAAGCACCCTATCTGCCCTATTGAGGGCGTTATCACAAGAACACATATTCAAATCATATTTTCTCATGACTTTTTAATTCTTCGCTCAATTCTAGGGACCAGATTAACCGATTTGGACGATTTTAAATAGCAAACTTCTCAGGATGTTAGTGAATCATTTTTTATACCAAGGAGCACCCTAGCTATCCGATTGAAGCCGTCATCGTGATTTCCACAGACGGACAGACGGACAGACGGACAGACGGACAGCCGGACAGACGGACAGACGGACAGACGGACATTGCTACATCAACTTCGCTTGTTATAAGGATCACAAATATATATATTTTATGGGGTCCAGAATTTTTTTTCTTATTATTACAAACGGAATGACAAACTTATATATACCCTCTGCACACTGGAGTGGAGGGTATAAATTAAAAATTAAAAATTAAAAATTAAAAATTAAAAATTAAAAATTAAAAATTAAAAATTAAAAATTAAAAATTAAAAATTAAAAATTAAAAATTAAAAATTAAAAATTAAAAATTAAAAATTAAAAATTAAAAATTAAAAATTAAAAATTAAAAATTAAAAATTAAAAATTAAAAATTAAAAATTAAAAATTAAAAATTAAAAATTAAAAATTAAAAATTAAAAATTAAAAATTAAAAATTAAAAATAAAAAATTTAAAAATTAAAAATTAAAAATTAAAAATTAAAAATTAAAAATTAAAAATTAAAAATTAAAAATTAAAAATTAAAAATTAAAAATTAAAAATTAAAAATTAAAAATTAAAAATTAAAAATTAAAAATTAAAAATTAAAACTTAAAAATAAAAAATTAAAAATTGAAAATTAAAAATTAAAAATTAAAAATTAAAAATTAAAAATTAAAAATTAAAAATTAGAAATTAAAAATTAAAAATTAAAAAATTAAAACTAAAAATTAAAAATTAAAAATTAAAAATTAAAAATTAAAAATTAAAAATTAAAAATTAAAAATTAAAAATTAAAAATTAAAAATTAAAAATTAAAAATTAAAAATTAAAAATTAAAAAGTTAAAATTCAAAATTTAAAATTCAAAATTCAAAATTCAAAATTCATAATTCAAAATTCAAAATTCAAAATTAAAAATTAAAAATTATAAATTATAAATTAAAAATTAAAAAATTAAAAATTAAAAATTAAAAATTAAAAATTAAAAATTAAAAATTAAAAATTAAAAATTAAAAATTAAAAATTAAAAATTAAAAATTAAAGATTAAAAATTAAAAATTAAAAATTTAAAATTTAAAATTAAAAATTAAAAATTTAAAATTAAAAATTAAAAATTAAAAATTAAAAATTAAAAATTAAAAATTAAAAATTAAAAATTAAAAATTTAAAATTAAAAATTAAAACTTAAAAATTAAAAATTAAAAATTAAAAATTAAAAATTAAAAATTAAAAATTAAAAATTAAAAATTAAAAATTAAAAATTAAAAATTAAAAATTAAAAATTAAAAATTAAAAATTAAAAATTAAAAATTAAAAATTAAAAATTAAAAATTAAAAATTAAAAATTAAAAATTAAAAATTAAAAATTAAAAATTAAAAATTAAAAATTAAAAATTAAAAATTAAAAATTAAAAATTAAAAATTAAAAATTATAAATTAAAAATTAAAAATTAAAAATTAAAAATTAAAAATTAAAAATTAAAAATTAAAAATTAAAAATTAAAAATTAAAAATTAAAAATTAAAAATTAAAAATTAAAAATTAAAAATTAAAAATTAAAAATTAAAAATTAAAAATTAAAAATTAAAAATTAAAAATTAAAAATTAAAAATTAAAAATTAAAAATTAAAAATTAAAAATTAAAAATTAAAAATTAAAAATTAAAAATTAAAAATTAAAAATTAAAAATTTTAAATTAGAAATTAAAAATTAAATATTAAAAACTAAAAATTAAATATTAAAAGTTTAAATATCTTACCTGTTTTTATTGTTTTTTTTTTTTTTTTGTATTAAATGTAATGCAGATAAAAACAAAAAATAATTCAGATAAAAATATTTTAAAATTAGCTTATTTTTAATAATAATCCTTTTTAGCCAAGAATCATTTGAATTTTGGTATTCGAAATTAATGTTTCAGTATCGGCAAAAGCTTAAAAGTGGTAGCCGTACTCAACATTGGGTGTAATATAGAGTTTAAGACTCAGGTGGAGGGTAACAAAAAATTCGGCACAGGGCACAGCCGAATTTAACACTCTTACTTGTTATACCCTCCACTCCAGTGTGCAGAGGGAATATATAAGTTTGTCATTCCGTTTGTAATAATTAGAAAAAAAAATCTGGACCCCATAAAATATATATATTTGTAATCCTTATAACAAGCGGAGTTGATATAGCGATGTCTGTCTGTCCATCTGTCCGGCTGTCCGTCTGTCCGTCTGTGGAAATCACGATGACGGCTTCAATCGGGCAACTAGGTTGCTCGTTGGTATAAAAAATGTTTTACTTACATCCTGAGAAGTTTGCTATTTAAAATCGTCCAAATCGGTTTATCTGGTCTCGAGAATTGAACGATGGAGTAAAAAAAGTCTTGAAAAAATATAATTTGCCTATGTTTTTCTTGTCACGATAACGTTCTCAATAGGACAGCTAAGGTTATTGTTAGTGAGAATGATACACCAATCTCATGAGAAGGTTTTTGTTTATTAAATCGTGACAATAGATTTCATAGGTGCCGAGAAATCACTGAAAAGGTAAAAAAATATGATGTTTTCCTATATTGTTATTCTAAATTTTGTATTTTTCACAGCTGTACTTGTTGTTTTATGATCGTTGTAGTAATTATAAAAAAATTTACCAATATCAACATTTTATGGTGTAATATTTAAGTTAGTTAATTAATAAAAGAAACAATATAAAATCAATATCAATATTCTGCGATTTTTATAAGATCAAAAAATATTACAAATTGATACATACTATTGCAAATATCAATATACTATAAATAACATTCATATATTCTGTATATGTATATCGATAATAAGCGCATATTAAAAATAATATATATATAAATTATTTTATTTATACAAAATACTGCAATTTTTAGGGTTGCAAAAAATAGTATGGTTTTAAGGGTTCTACTTTTAGTATATACTTGCTTGCATTCAAAGGTAGTAGTGAAACCATAAAATATCTACCCTGTAAAAAATTGGTGTTTAAAAAAAATTTTTGTTGTCAGATGATAATAATATAATATAGATGTCAATACTATTTAATTATAATACATTTTTAAAATTTATTATTTAATGTTTGGCGCAGGCAAATGCCATTCCCGGACTACCGAGAATTTAATGCACCAGTTATTCGCATTAGGAATAATCGCGGAGCTCAGCTCAATCAACATGCAATGATCAAGCCTCGCCCTGGGAAACATGTGTTCATGCTTTCCTTTGCACAAACGCCATTCCCAACTACCAAAAATTGTAGGCACGAGCTATCCACATCAGGAATAGTCGCGGAGCTCAACTCAATCAAAGTGCAATGATCAAGCTTCATGTATTCATTCATTTCTTAGCACAAACCGAACTTCTTATGGCACATTAAAAATAAACTAATTGAGAAGTACAATTCATCATTACGCTGTATTATAATACTATTTTCTTATTTTACTGCTAGCTAGTAAACAAAGTGATCATATCATTGTGAACGAAATAGAATTGAAATTGTGTGCGTATTTGTTTTACTTAAAAAACTGTTTCTACAGATAGTGAATAAAATCCCAGTAAACATTTTATGCAATAAGTGATCATGTGGAGTCTTTTTTGATTCCTCTGTGCTATTAAAACAGTCATAAATGCGCTCTTTTGCTGATCAGAAAATATTCTTTTGCTGTGAGGAAGTATTTCCTTACAACAGACTCTTCTTGAGAACCTTTTTTATCCAATTTTCTGACTAGTTTCGACTTATTTTTGAATCGTATTTAATGTTATTTTTCTATAAATCACTTGTTAAGCGTAAGCAAAAATCATTTCTTAGTCTTTTTCTAATACCGCATGTGATTAGTCAGTTTTTAATCATCAAAAGTGCTCGAAGAAAACACAGTAAGATGATTTTTGTTAAAACAATCTTCGAAATGATTACTGGGATATCGTATATTTTTGTTTACACACACATATATACCTAATGGCACCAGTAAGCCGAACTCTCTCATGAAACACATAGACGACGGCGGCTACACGACTACAGCCTGTCAAAAATAAAATACACACGTTTATATGAAAACTATTATTTTGACACCAACACAGCTACACGACTACATGACCACTTTTGCTGCTGTAGTCAACTTAGGCTAATTTCTATTTTTGTTGGCTACAAAATAAAAATAGTGTTGACAATATAACAAAATATGTAAAAGATATTAGTGCTATGAAACATTTTATTTTGTTGAAAAAATTAATTAATTAAATGAAATGCTATAATTATTCTATTAATAAGTAAATTTATTTATTTATTTTTACGTAATAATAATGCATTATAAATAAGTAATGTATTTAAGACAATTTTATATAGAATCATACATGTTTTTTTATTTTAATAAATTAAAAAAAAATATACTACTGAAATAAAAATGCTTTTGTATAAAAACAGCTTTTTATATTGTTGTTATATGTTGCTGTCGTTTTCAAAAAAGTTAAGTAGTTGACTACACGACTACAATTGCAGCCAGCAGCATTTGTTGTCGTGTGTTCGTGTAGCCTCTGTCGTCTATGTGTTTCGTGCATAAGTAACAATTTCATTTAGTCTTATAAAAGCTTTTGAACAAAGCAGAGATACGTCGCATTGTTTTGTGAAGTCTTACATTGTTTTTAAATAGGTACCAGTAATGCCAGGAGATTTTTACAGAAATCTCTACGCTAATGAAAAAATATCCCTTTTTTCCTACACCCACTCTTTTCTCTACATTTTTGCCTACACTACTTTTTTCAATTTTTCAAAAAAAAATTTATTTTTAATTTGTTAATTTTCAACTTCAATAATGCAAAAATAACATAAAAACGAAGAAAAATATCATAAAAAATAAGATAAGAATATCATTAGAATTACATATAAACAACATAAAAAGCAACAGATATTATAAAAAAATTTTTTTACTATTCTGTATAATTCATCCTTTATATGGCTAGATGTGCATTTAAAATTTACACAATTAAAATGGCTTGCAAATGGGATCTTATAACGTAAACAGAATTTTGGTTGTTGGTTTTAAAAGATATTTTTTTAAGACATTGGTAATTAGCATGTATACTTAGATCTGATTGCATCTGTATTTAAAGTCGTCATTTTTGACCTGTTCCATCCCATTAGCTTCTCGTCTCTCAACTAACTTGAGTAAAACCTTTGTTTTCTGTATTTCTTTGATATGCTTTCAGCATCATCGAAGAACGAATCGGATATTTTTCTAAAATCAATTATGTTTACATTTATAATATTTTAATATTCTTTTTATTTACAAACTTACTTAATAAAATCGAAGAGATCTAAAAAAGATGGCGTACTTATGTATGTATGTATTAAAAAAATGCACAAAACAAGTAAACTGCACAGAAATGTTTTTTACTTGTCATTCTTATTAAAGAAGCCACGTATTTACTTTCTCCATATTATAGAGTTATTACCAGATTTAAAAAAAGATATATACTTTTAATTTTAAAGTTTAATATTGAAATATATATAATATTAAGTTGTTAAAAAAAATTTGCAAAAAATTCCTACAATTCAACAAAAGTAAGTAAACTTTTGCATTAAACATATAGACGCAAATTCATTTATCGATGCGTTACAAATGGAATGACAAACTGATGTAATAAGATCGGAAAAATAAAACTGATTAATGCTAGTGCTTTTAAAATATAAGACATGGACAAGTATTCCGAAAAAGATCCGTAATTTAAAAATATATTTTGTTTACTATCTTCTATTGACTTTAAAATTGTTAAACGTAAATGCTGAAAATTCAGAGTATTTGTTGTAATAAATTACCAAATTGATCAAATTGTTTACATTTTCATATATTTTATTTACATATGTTACAAATAGTGCAAGAAAACCTAGGTGGAGGGTACCAAAGATTCGGCATAGCCGAATTTAACACTCTTACTTGTTTTTCAATAAAATTGAAAAAACTTTCCAGTCTTCCAATGCGAATGCAAAGGTTGGTACGTAGTGGTTGTGAGCACGGTTTCATTTGTGACATGAATTCCATTTTGTTGGAATTATAAATTCTGTCGATCCCCTAGCAACATTACTAGAAGACTACCCGTCAAAAGTGTATAATGCACTTACATTATTAATCAAAAATTTTCAATACTAATCGATTTAAAACCCTACACAGGGGTATATATATCAAAGTTATATATGCAGAGGGTATATATCAGTTTGTCATTCCATGTATAACGCATCGAAATAAATTCTTGAGCCCATAAACTATATATTTTCTTAATCCTTATAACAAGGGAAGTTGTTAAAAAAAAATTTTTTTTTGAAGTACCATTCTTCAAAAAGTATCTCTCTTAAAGTGTCCTTTTTTAAAATACCTTTTCAAAAAAGTAGCTGTTTTTAAGCACTTTTCCTTAAAAAGTATCATTTGTTAAAAAAGTACCTCGTTTTAAAAAGTACCTATGCTTATGAAAAAAATTGTTTTTCCTAAAAAATAGCCTTTAAAAAACATCGTTTCTTAAACAAGTACATCTTCTTAAAAATCTACCCATTTTAAAAAGAACATATTCTATTTTTTAAAGTACTCTTTTTTTAAAAAAGTACCATTTTAAAAGGATAACATTCTTTTTAAAGTACGTTTTCTTACAAAATTTCCTTTTCTCAAGAAAGGATCTTTTATATAAAATAATTTTTTTTAAATACATTTAAAACAAGTAAATTCTTTTAATGTACTTTTTTAAAAAAGCATATTTTACTGGTATATGGCAAACCAAAAGTTGCCAAGATTTTTAGAAACTTTTATTTTGAAATACCGCATAATTTTTAGCTCTCAAAACATTGGAAAATATGATTCCTTATTGTGACTATTCATATTCTGTTGTAATGCATTGAACAATGAATTGCGACCCCATAAAGTATTTGTCTTCTTAATCCCTATAACAACTCGAGTCCTTATAATGTCCGTACATGCATCTGTCTGTCTGTCTTTTGAAATTACGGTCAGTCAACAAAATAAACCATTTAGCTGGGTAAAGTTAAAATAATATTGTTTGTCGTTTGTTTTTGCAAACAATAAAACCTCTCATGTGTTGCCAGTTATGAAGGGCGTACCCCAAGGATCAAGGACCTCTTCTTTTTACCATCTACGTGAATGACCTAGTAGAACAATTATTGTTTTGCAACGTACACATATATGCTGACGATGTTCAGTTATATATAACTACTGGTATAAGCAGCATAAATGATTGCGTTGCAAAATTAAATTCAGATCTCAATAAGATTTATACATGGGCAAGTGCAAATGGTTTATGCCTCAACCCCTCTAAATCAAAGTGTTTGATTTTTACAAGAAGAACAATGACACTGCCTTTTGAACCATTGATTATGTTAAACAACCAGAAAATTGAAATCGTACCAACAGCTAAAAATCTAGGTATTATTTTTAATGATAATCTCACATGGTCTAACCATATTACTTCTGCTGCTGGGAGAACTTACTCAATGCTTAGAACGTTATGGAATACACAACATATAACCCCCCTTAACATTCGAATTTTGCTTGCAAAAACATATCTTATGCCAACTCTACTATATGGCTGCGAAATATATGCAAGCACTGATTCTAAAAGTTATAAAAAGCTTGAGTCCACTTTCAATGCAATTTTAAGATATATTTTCAATATTCGAAAATATGAGCCGATTTCGTATTACTCAAAAAAACTTTACGGAGTAACATTTGAAAATTTGTTAAAGATAAAAACGCTTCTGTTCCTATATAAAGTTGTACGTACACATCAGCCAACATACCTGTATGACAGACTCGTTTTTATGCGCACGGCTAGAAATCATGACATTATGTACAATAGATACCAATATTTAGTATCCAAATGGCAATTTTATGTCTACTCAATACGTCTTTGGAATTCGCTACCATCGTCCATTAAAATTATAAGCAACGCAATGCATTTTAAGAGGGAACTTTTTAAATTTTTTAGCTGATCCTTCTTCTTATTTTTAAAAATTTTTTTTTTTTTTTTTTGCTGATCCGTTTATATTTTATATTTTTTATTTAACTATTTTTGTTATTTTTGTTTTTTTTTATATTATTTTATTTACTAATATTTGTATTAACATTTTTGGTTATAATTCGTTATTTTTTTTTTTCTTTAAAATTATTTAATATTTTTATATTTACCATTATTATTTTTTAAGACAAATTTGTTCAAATTTTCTATTTCAATTCAATGTAGAACTCCTATACTTTAATTATAAGATTATAAATCTTGTTGTATGGGAAATCATAAATAAATAAACTAAACTAAACTAAACTACGAGCAGGTTGGTATTTGAAGTGCGTTAAATTGGGCATCACTGTGTCAAGATATGATATAAAAATTGGAGTTACCTCTAAAAATGCAAATAATTAGTGTATTTGTTGAAATAATTTGGTATTAAATTTAACAAATTGTTTACTTTTTCAAATATTTTGTTTACATTTATTATCAATACTAAAACCGAGGTGGAGGGTATCAAAATTCGGCACAGCCGAATTAAGCACTCTTACTTGTTTCATAGTACCTTTTAAAAAAATTAATCTTGTTTTAAGAAAGCATTTTTCTTTTCAATGCACTTTTCTCAAGTAAATTAACTGAAAAATTTATATTTTTTAAAGTAACTTTTTTAAAAAGAACCTTTTCTTAAGAAATTAAATTAAAAAAAAAAATACTTTTTCTTAAAAATTACCTTTTCATGAAAAAGCCTTTTATTAAAAAAGTAACCTATTTTAAAAAGTATTTGTTTAAAATGCTTTTTATAAAAGAAATTTTTAAAAAGACATAAATTTGTTTCTTGAAAAAATTTAAGAAACAAGTAAAAGTAAAATAATAATAATAAAACGAAAATAGTTCATAAACAAAATATAAAAATTTCTCTATGTGGTTAAAATTAAACTGTTGTTATTCACTGTTTTCTATTTTATTATTATCTCTTTATTTTTATTTTTTTTTAAACTGCTAATGAATTATTTTAGACTTTTAAAATAAATTTGGATGAAACAATTGTTGTCGTTTTGATCGCGGTGTATCAGATTTTACCGATCGTGAATGGATAATGTTTTAATTTTTGCTGTACGTGCTCTCGAAGATGAATTGAAGATATAGCTATACTCGAACCTGTTTATTGTTCATGTTCTGTTTTTTTTTAGCAGCACGCGTGTAAGTACACGAACTTAAAATAAAGCTAGACTCGAACCTGTGTGGTTTAGGTGTGTTCGAATTGGACAATATGTGAAGTACACATGTTCATGTACACAACCAAATATTCAAACGAAACAGATTCATGATTGTGTTCGACACCGTACAAAATTTAGTTACACACATAATAGATAAGAAAATAAAAATATGTGTTTGCTGGTCTGAGCTGAGTTTACATATGTGTACGAGATTTTTATTCAGTGTGTATTTTTCTGAACTCTGCTTTTAACAGAAAAAACATTAAAAGAATTACTTGACATGAAAAACTCTTCGTCTAAATCCATCTTGAAAAAAATAAAAATGATATTTAACACAACAACTCGCCCGTGCAATACACTCTCTCTCACTCTGACATCAGGTAGCATTGCTGTCTATAGTATGAACAATTATAGCTTCTAGCATAGCTATTTATAAATTGTTTAACAAATGTTTAAAATTAAATGTTTATTAATCAACGATTCGATAATGAATAAACTTAACTTAACATACATCAAATTCTTAAAACTAACTTAACGGCTACACAAAATTTGTATTAAACAGAAATAGTAAAGAGTGTGAAAGGTGAAAAGGGGTAATGAATTAGAACATTAAATGATAATAAGTTATCGTAACTTGCGCAATCTATCGTCAGCATAAAAAAATTTTAATCTCTAAACGATCAAAGTTAAAATCTAAATAATTGACAACCCTAGTTATACCGAAACCAGTCAAAATGACAGTACATTTTTAAAAAATTTACATAAAATGCAGTAAGTTTCTGATATTCATGATTTTTATATTATTGTTATCCACATGTAAAATGTTTTAATACCACATAAAAAAAACTAAAAATAATTATACAACTTTTAAGATATACGAGAATAAATACAAAACTACTGCATGCTGTTTTTAACTATTTTTTTTCTCAATACTAACTACTCTCAGATTATACCGATTAAAATAGAAATAATACACTTTTATGCTACAAGTTAAGGGCGAAAATATTGTTTGTGTTAAAGATTTCTTTTATAGTTATTGAAATATATTTAAGTATATGACCAGTAATTAAATATACTCTGTACCTCTCTGCGTGTGCGTTGTTATAAATTTGTGGTAATGTATGTAATGACCAACAATATTTGACCTTAACCCAAATTGCACCGGAAATTGACTCAGAAATTGTTTGGGATCTAACCATTTTTAAATCTGCGACTTTTTTCTGTAGGGTACCATTTAGTCAGCTTTTATTATATCAGCTCTTAAATTGGACTTCAACAGTCCAAAATATTTCCAAACAGCTCATAGAATTTGGGAAATACAACGAGAAATGTAGAAGTATAAGACTTAAACTATAACACTTAAGCTAGTTCTGAGTATTTTTAAACTCTTTCTTTTAACTCATACTCTCTGTCTGTCTGTCTGTCTGTCTGCCATGGGTGGACCCCTTTCCCCCTTATCCAATTGATCTGAAACTTGGCCCATAGTCACACACAGTCAAGCACAGTCTCGGAGATATTCAAAACTCATATGTACATATAAGGAAAGAAAGAGTTTTAATAAAAACTTTCTTTTTAGGGGTTAGATTATTTTAATGTAGTCTTATAGCACTTGGCTTATAGCTTACATTGATTTGAAACCGTGCAAAAGGCAAATATGTGGTAGATTTTATAAATTACCAGTAATTTTGAATTGTTTCGGAGGTGTAGTACTTGAGAAAATGCCGATTAACCTAGTATTAAATTTAAGGGGACAAAAAACAAACAACAAAAAAAAAACAATTTTAATCTCTTTTTAGTAATAACGTTAGTAAAGGTGTATGCAGGTTTGAGGTATCATGTCTTTTAGCTGATAAGTAGGTTGATTAATTCTTAATGGAGTTTATTGTTTGACATTTACCGAAATAGAATCTTCCATATGGAATGTAATTATCGGGCTATCAATCTACCATACGTACATTTTCCACACCAATATATTGATATGTATATTAGGGTGCCACTGCGCCGTGTGAAAAGATTTTGTTTTCTTTATATTTTAACCATTACCAGACGGACTATTAAGTCACTTCATCTACAACTAACATAGTGAGGAAAATCTGATAATTCTAAACCGTTCTTAATCGATGTCAAAGGTCAAATTTAATTTCTATATTGAATCAACTTTTGCAATTAAATAGTATGTATAAGCCGAAAATCATATAATTTTTTTTTAATTAACCACGGTGCCAAAATTATATAAATATGTAAATTGTGGAAAAATTGTTAAAGAAATATTGACGATAGATATAAGCAATTTTAACACTCAAATGCACAAGAAGTCTACAATGAGATGAGATCGCACATGATACGAAAGCTGATGAGATGAAATTTTATGTGATCTCTAAAATTAAAAACTGTATTCCTGAGGATATTAGTGTTTACAAAATGAATTCCAGAAATAGAGCATCATTTAAAATAATTGTTCCTGAATACCTATTTGAACAAATCGTAGATGCCAGTTTTTGGCCTAAAAACGCATTAATACGTGAATTTATATATAGAGAAGAAGATAATGCTCGGCTTCCCAAATCCGCTGATAAAAATCCAAAAAACTAATATACATCTTGTATCAAAACGTTAGAGGTATGAATTCAAAACTTTCGTCAATTTATTGTAATAGCTTTGGCTTCAATAATCATATTATTATATTTACGGAGACCTGGCTCAGTAAAAAAGTTAATAACTCTGAGATTTTTTGCCCTAAATATCAAATTTTCAGAGAAGATAGAGAAAGTTGTGAAAGAATTGAAGCCGATAAAAAAGTCTGGTGGCGGCGTATTGGTTGCTATACTAAACGAATTTTCGTCTGAAGAAATTATCTTAAACGATTTTTTACATATTGAGATTATATGTGTTTTAGCTAAAATTAATAACAGGTCCATATACATTATTTGCTCATACATTCCGCCTAACTCTCCGCTTTCTGTTTATGAGGATCATCTGAAAGCTGTTGATTTAATCCAAAATTGTATAAAACCATCTGATTTATTAATGTTAATTGGAGATTTTAACATGCCGTCTACATCCTGGAAAGCTGATCCTGATACCAATTATTTAGTTCCATCTCATTATTCCGATTCTTCAGCTGCATTTATTCATGGTTTATTGGAAAATTGTCTTTTCTAAGTCAACTCCGTCACAAATGCATTTGGTAGACTGTTGGACCTTATTTTCGTTAATGAACCTAATGACTTTTCAATATTGCGGCATAGCCCTATTTCTAATCCGGAAGATATATACCATCCAACACTTGAGATATCTTGCTTTTGTTCCTGTCCTCTTCATAAAAAAAAGTTAACTCACAGCGATAAAATCTTTTGCTTTAATAAAACTAATTACCAAGATTTACAACTCCATCTATTCCAAATTGACTGGATAAATGTGTTATCTCGTTGCAATGATAACTTGGACTTGTGTTTGCATACATTTTATCATCACCTCTATGAATGTTTCTCGGCATCTGTACCTAAAATGTTACCTCCTAAATCGAATGGTCCTCCTTGGAATACAAACCATCTATCTCAACTTAAAAATAAGAAAAACAAAATGTACAAAAATTATAGAAAATATGGAACATTGATAGACTATATGAAATACTCGTTATCAAGATCGGAATTTATTATTGCTAATCAATTGGCCTATAATAACTATTTAATTAAAGCAAGGAATAATCTAAAAAATAATCCAAAATCATTTTATAAATTTATTAATTCTAAAAGACGTACTGCGGACTTTCCTTCGGTTATGAAGTACGGTGATTTAGAATCTTCATATGATATCTCCATAAGTAATATGTTTGCAGACTTTTTTGCATCAACTTATTCTTCGACAGTATTTAATAATCTGTATCCATACACAATATCGGAATCTTCAATTATTAATATACCATCCATCAATCAACATACAGTTCTGAATGCCCTGACAAAATTAAAATTGTCGTATGCTGCTGGTCCTGACGGTGTTCCTAGTTGCATTTTGAAGCGCTGCGCACATTTATTGTATATTCCTTTGACTTATATGTTTAACATATCCCTTAAATTGGGTTACTTTCCTCCCATTTGGAAACAATCATTTATTATTCCCTTCTTTAAGTCTGGATCTAAAGCTGGTATTTCGAATTATAGAGGTATTGCTAAATTAAGTGCTATTCCAAAACTATTTGAAAAACTTATATATGACACGTTGTCACATCATGTGTCCTCTATCATATCTCCAACGCAACATGGATTCTGCAAATCACGCTCTACAATAACAAATCTTTTGGAGCTTACAACTTTGGTAAATGATGGTTTTATTAATATGAAACAAACAGATGTTATTTATAATGATTTTAGCAAGGCATTCGATAAAGTAAATCATGATCTATTGTTGTTTAAGCTTGACCGTATGGGCTTTGGTATAATGCTAATAAAATGGATCGGATCATATTTAAAAGATCGTAACTCGTATTCCAACAACATAAAAGTATTATCTGGTGTACCTCAAGGTAGTCACTTGGGACCTCTTTTATTTACGCTATTTATAAATGATCTTCCTTCTGTAATTAAACACTCAACTACATTAATGTATGCAGACGATGTAAAGTTAATTTTTACCCTCAACAATCTTGATCAACAATCACTTTTACAGAATGATATTGATCGTTTAACTACTTGGTGTAATATGAATCTAATGGACCTAAATGTCAAAAAATGCAAATATATGATTTTTACAAGATCAATTCCAATTAATGGTCGGTATATCATGAATAATGCTGTGCTTGATTTAGTTGATTCATTCAACGACCTTGGCGTACTTCTGGATAAAAAATTAGACTTTAGAAGTCATATTTCGCTAACAATAAATAAAGCTACTGGTGTACTTGGATTCATTAAACGGTGGGCTAAAGAGTTTTCGGATCCGTATACGACAAAACAATTGTTTACTACCTTGGTAAGACCAATACTCGAATATGGGTCTGTAGTCTGGGATCCTCAATATCATATACATTCGAATAAAATTGAATCAGTTCAAAAACAATTTTTGTTATTTTGTCTTCGTGGTTTGGGCTGGGATCCTAATATGAGGTTGCCATCTTATGAAAATCGTCTGGCTCTAATTAAGCTTCCTACATTGAAAAGTCGCAGACATATGCTAAATGTTACTTTCCTGTTAAAACTGTTAAATGGTAGTCTTAAATC
Source organism: Cordilura impudica (assembly GCA_963682025.1). NCBI lineage: Eukaryota > Metazoa > Arthropoda > Insecta > Diptera > Scathophagidae > Cordilura > Cordilura impudica. Next base: position 201,719,003 of record OY821517.1, on the reverse strand, counting down.
TGAATTTCTTATCAACAAAATAAATATAAATATTCCTTTTCGATCATCAAGAAATTATAACTTTCTAACTATCAAATATTATTGTACAAACTATGCTAATTTTAATCCACTACGTAGAATTTGTGATGAGTATAATATGCTGTATCAGTTTATTGATTTTAATAAAAGTTTGGATATTGTGAGAAGAGATATTATATTACACTTAAATGCATTAAATCAACTGAATTAAATAAATGTTATATATCAATTTTGTTAAATGTTTAATTATATATATAAATTATAATATAAATGTACATATACTTTAAGTAGTCTGTAAGGATGATTCCATAGACTGAATAAATAAATAAAATAAAAATAAATAAAAAATAACAATCTTCTGATGGCTAACACTTTTTGGAATATTACTCTTTGTCATCTGTTTAATTTACTTTGAAATTTATTTATAAAATGAGACATATTTAAAAATATAAGTAATATTCTAAGTGATGTATAACTTCGATTTTAAGTTGTGTGGAGCGTTGCGATGTCAATGAATTCGTGAATTTTCTAGTGCCTCTGTACAATTACTTTAAAAAGACGATAAATTCATAATCTAAGAAGAGTTGGGTCTATCGTGCTCCAAAAGGAAAACTTTCACTTGAAAATAAAATGAAGCATGTCAATACAGGTTCTATGGAGGAATTGAGTAAGTTCGTATGTATGTATATAGAGCTCGGAGTCAAGTTAAGTAATGTGTTTGGTTCGAAATACGTAAAACTGCTATCAACTTACATTGGAATAAAATAATTCAAATTCAGTAATAATGAAAACTTTACAATATATCTTTAAAACCGAAATACAAAGCAAAATTAGATATGGACTTCACAAATATAATGAGGACTATAATACAATTATGAAGGAATGGACAGATAGGAGGATATTGGACAACTCGAATATTTTACTATTTACTTGATGTGTCCATGTTAAATGATTTTAACTGGCAATATTTCTTTTAAAAAAATTTACAATTTAACATTTTTTTAGCATTTAATTTTTTATATATAATGGTTGAATACAGTAAATGAACTTAAGTTTGACCTCGATCAAAGACTGGTTCTGCACGTATTAGAGTTGTCCGTTTTCCCTCAAATAGTCACGATATTAGTTTTGGACACAACAGTACAATATTCTGCACGGGTATCAAAGACAATTCTAAGTTAATGTTTTTAGTGCTACCCTAATTGACGAATATGTGTATGTGTCCATTGCAATAAAAAGTTAACCATCATAAAAACTCTTACTCACAGTATTGTCTATTGAAATCGATTTTAATAATAGTAACTAAATATGTGTATGTTAATATATACTCGTACATACTACTCATATATGTATCTAATTGTTAAGAATATCCTCGCAAAACATGTAAGAAGTTGAAACAAAATTGGATGAGTGCATTACTTAATAATTTTTACTAGCAGATTCCAGCCCTCGAAATTCGAGTGCAAGTTCTAGGAAATTTTATTTTTTCATTAAATAAAGACTCTAAAGGTATGCTTATCAATTATAGCCAATTCACAAATCAACACAAAAAAAAACAAACTCATTTTTATTACAAACACATTAAGAAATTTAATAAACACATTTTATGTATGTGTTAGTAGCAACTTTAAATTAAATTTACTCGAAATAAAGGAAAAAATTAAAAAATCTGTAAAAATCTGCAAAGTCGCTTAAAAGAAATACCTTTCAAATGATATGCGTTTGGTCATAATCGGGATAAAACGGTAGAACAAAACATCGGTCACAAGAAATCGCCTAGCCTATTAATATTATAGATGACAACGTCATATATTGATTTCATCGATAATAAAATATTCCTTCTACATGCCAGGAGTTAATTAATTAAAACAAGCTCTACTTTAAATTTCCAAAATTATTTCGTTTTTATTTATTTTAAGTTTCACAGTCAACTCATAATAACAACTAACTAAGAACTAAATAAGAACTAGTTTTCAATTTGATAATTTTACCCTTTTCAAATCGCTTTAAAAATAGCGGTACACACTTTTTTTGAATAATAATATAAATATGTAGTAAAGAAAATAGTTGATAATACATACATATGTCCTAAAAGAAAATATTTGATAATAATCTAAAAAGGAAAATAGTTAATAACATATTAATACATATTATTGAAGAAAATAAACAATAAGAAATGTAATAAGAAAGGGACGCCAAGGAAGGAGTACTCACAATAATATATACATATGTAACTCAGGGTGCATAATATATACATATGTAACCCCGTGCAATTTTAGTAGATTTATGACAAAATAAAGTTAAAAAAAATTAAAACAATAATTATAGTTTCTCATAAATTTCATAATTGATCGAATATAATTTAAATTTTTATCATATTCAAGGTCGAATTGTAACACGACAATAGTAAAAGCACTTTACTCGTTCCAGGTAAACGATATTTTTTACACTTTCCAAAATTTGTAAATGTGGTCAAATAACTTTTGGTGAAATAACATTTTGCATGCATACATAATTTCAATAACACATTTATAAACAAATATTAATAAAATCATATTAATTTTTAACGTATATATTTTATTTAGAATTTTTCTAACAAAAAAGACATTAGAAAAATAATTCATTGAATGTATCATTCTTTTTTTCATATCACAATTCTCTTTAGTTCAGACAGAGGGAATATGAAAAAATATTTTTTAGATAAAAATATTAATTTTTCAAAATACTAAAAGATAGTATTTGTCACATTTTTCTACGACTGGTGAAAACAATATTACAATTTTATTTTACAAAATAAGCTACAACTACAACTACTGCTGTTACAGATACTAAAAGTTTAAATTAATATATAATTTTATTTTTAAGTTAATTGCTTTTCCTTTTGACCAGTTTTTTTTTTTTTTTATAAAAAACAATGAGTGTCTTCTGTAGAAAAATCTTATGGTATTATTTTTTTCTTATTAAAGTTGAAACCCTATAAGATCCTTAGTTCCTCATAGGACATCAAGGAAAAATACTTTATTTAATTCACACGCCGTTATTATACCCAAAGTCAAAGTTTAATCTTTAATAACAATGTTTTGAGAGCTTAGAAGTCATGTCAGAATTCCAAAAACTTTTAAACTAAGACTTTACTAAAAATCGTTATCAATTTTAGTTTTGCAATAGATCAGTAAAATGTCCATATAAATATTAACAGTAAATAAAATCAAATATTAAAATATTTTTATCTGAATTAGGCTCTTAGGTCCAACTAGTTAGATATAGAAAATAAGCATAAACCAAATTTGATTTGCATTGTTATTAATTTTTTTGGCTTCAGATATGAAAAAGTTCTTATCGGATGCTATATTTATATGGGGACTAGGACCGATCCTGAACATATTTGGTAAAGTCACTTATATTTTTCAAAATTTATACAAACCAAATTTGAGAAATATCTGTGTAATATTGTTGTTTTTTGATAGATTTAAGTGAAGATCGGGAAGCAGCTTCATATGGGGGCTATGATTAAGAATTGTCCTGTAGGGTTTATTTTTGGACTACTGATTGATGGATATAAAAACATACACAAACCCAATTTAACTGAGATCTATGTATATGATAATTTTCATATTATGACAAAGTCGATCTATTTTGTATAGGGACTAGGTCTGAACATGTACCAATTTTCACCAATTTTAATAGCGTTCATCGTATCGCCGATAGAACCTTATATACTAATATTCATCAAAATTTATTAATATTTTCGACCTAGTTTGATTACAAGGTTTACACGGACGGACATCGCTAAATCGACCCAGAAAGTGATTCTAAGGGTTACAAGTACTGGTAGACAACAATAGTGATTCAAAGTCAATCGGTATTATTGACAGTTACAGATATCAACACAAACTTATTAAATATTTTTTTTAAATTTATTCTTGCAAAAATCAGTATATATTTTCAAAATTTTTCAACTATCCTATTTTAACCAAAAGCAAGTAAGTGTGCTAAATTCAGCTGTGCCAAGTTCTAAACACAATATTATAAACAATATTATAACTACGAGACAAAAAAGGCTAGATTTCAATGAATAATGACTAGATTTTTTGCAATGATGTTTAAACCTAATAAGATAAATGTAAACACACGCAATAACATTTTTGTTTATTAGCGATGGATACATATTTTTTTTTTCTTATTATTGTTATATGAACAAAAGAAAACAGCAAAGTTAACAACAAAAATGCTTATACATCGCTTATACTCGTACATACAATGTTGGTCAGAAAAAAGGCAACCAAAATCACTAAAAGAGTGGCTCGATGAAAATGGGGTCCAAACACTTGATTGGCCGACCAAATCACCTGATTTGAACCCTATTGAGAACTTATAGCTTGTCGGGCTTTCACTTCTAAACAACTTTTGAAAGAAGCCCTGGAAACTAAGTGGAAAAGCATTCCAGTCACCTTATTGAATCCATACCACGTAGATGCCGCGAAGTTATAAAAACGGATTCTTCACTAAATATTGAATAATATTAAATGTTGCTTTCGTTTTGTTCAACTTTCAATTTTGAGCTTTTTTGCAAAAAAAAAAAATATAACTGTTCTTTTAGTTTACAATTTTAGTTTAGTCTTTTTATTTGTAATGTTATAAAAAATAAGAAATGATAAAGAGGATTTTGGAAAAACATCAATAACATGCTTAAAAATACAATAAAGCTCAATTGTGATTTGGGATGCTTTTGTTCTGACCAACACTGTATCTACATGCACATGCTTCGTTACGTATAAACGTGCGTCACTATCCTTACATTTTCGTACGTCATTCCTCGTCTATTTGGCCTAGAGGATCCAAATTCAACCCAAACTGCTGCAGTTTATGACAAACATTTTAAGCCAAAGTAGTGCGACCCCCATTGACCTATTGCGGACAGGAGAATATGTTCAACACACAGACAGACGGACTGATCGACTTCTCCTTTTATAAGGATCCAGAATATATATAGTTTATTGGGTCTCCGGAATTTATTTCGATGACCTAAAAACGAATTGACAAAATAGTGATGTACATAAAATTGAAACAATCTGGGTGTTCGACTATTTTCAAAATCCAAATATACAAAAGCTCTTTAGGCTTTATAAGGTTAATAAATATTTTTATGAAAATATGCATTATTATTAAAATCATTATCTAAAATAAAAAAAAACATTTTTTTAATCCGATTCACCAGTTATCCATCAAGTAATTGAATGTGTACTTACAATAACATGAGAGTGCATGAAAATAGTACTGCCAATTTGAAAAACCCAAAGTAAACATTAAGATTTATATGCCGATTCAGAAGTGTAACTAAAAATTAAATTATAGAAAAAAAAAATCATTTGAGTACGATCACAGGGGAGATGTGTAAACATCTGGTAATAAATAGAATGCAGAAAACAGCGACAAAAAGGTTATTTCATATCATAATTTTTTCACCAAACAATCATGTCACACCGATTTGTCTTAATGCTCACATCAAAAAAAGAAGAGTGCTTTTAGTCAAAAAGTAGGTTATACATAGACAATGTAATACATTTGGTTAGTACAAAATTCTAACAGAAATGCTGACCACATTAGGTAGTATCAACTATATCAAAATTACAATAATCTATTATTAAAACAAAGAAAACTACAATACCTTCAAATATTTCTTTGATTTCAGTTTGAAGCACAGATCCTTTTATTAATGACGTAATTAAAATCGAATCATTTATACTTTAAAATAACTGTTAATACTTATTATTAATTGCTTACATACATGATAAGTTATTAAAAAAAAATCATGTGGGTCCGTTCACAGGGGAGATGTGTAAACCTCTAGTAATTAAAGATTTTTTTGTGTCACTTTTTTAAAATCAAACAGAAAGCGTCATCTATGTATCACTTATAGCAAACAACTTGTGGGGTTGTTGAATTATGTATATGTTATACGTTTATGTTGTGAAATTTTTGTCGTTTTACAGCAAAGGGTTGTTGAATTAGATGCAACAATTTTATATCATACAATCATAAGTCATATCGATTTTGATTGTATTGTGAAATAAAAATTTACCCCCCTGCGCGTATAGATGTTTACACATCAGAAAATATAAATATTATTTTCACCAAATTAAAGTCATTTGATTTACTTATGTATGTTTAATTTAAAAAATGATTAGTAGATATTGTAAAAAGTGAAATGATCTAGTTGACATATATGTATGTCAGTTTGTTTGTAATTATATTGCTTTAAACTAAGAGTTATCAGGCTTGGTGAATTATTTTTGTAAAGCCTACGTGGAATAATTTTCTTACATTTACGGTGATTTTATAGGCAAAAAAATAGAAGCTGAGAAATATTACACAATAAGATTTAAATATTTTAAAATGTTTTCTCTTTCTAATCTGATAGTTTTTCTATAAAACAAATATCTTAAATTCTACAAAATATTTATTTCAATTATTATTTATATCTAGTTAGATGTAAGGCGCATATTACTTTATTAAAAAAGGTACTCTTAGGAAAAGGTACTTTTTTGAGATAATTTACTTTTTTTAAGATAAGCCATTTTTTAGGAGAAGATACTTTTTTAAGAAGAGGATTATATTTTCTCTTTTTATACCCTATGTGGTTTGGGTATAATGACTTTGTGCTGCTGTTTGTAACTACCGAAAATATTTGATCTAGACCCATCTTTTATTATACCGATCAGCTCAGAATCACTTTCTGAGTCGTTTTAGCGATATCCGTCCGTCCGTCCGTCTGTGTGTCCATGTTAACCTTGTAATCAAACTACAGGTCGCAAATATGGATATATTGATGAAATTTGGTGTATAAGCTTTTATCGGCTATGGGATGAACGCTGTTGAAATTGGTGAAAATCGGTCCATATTCAGACCTAGTCAACATACAAATGACCCCTATGAAATCGACATAAATTGCCATAAGATCCAAATTATCATATAGATCTTAGTAAAATTGAATTTATATGTGTTTATTGTATCCATTAATCAGTAGTCCAAAAATAATACCTATTGGACAATTCTTAGTCATAGGCCCCATATAGACTTGCTTCCCGATCTTCACTTAAATCTATGAAAAAAGCATATTTTTTCAAATATAAGTGACTTTATATGGTCAGGATCGGTCCATTTTTTGATCTAGTCCACATATAAATATAGCACACGATATGAACTTTTTCATATCTGCAGCCAAAAAATTAATAACAATGCTACTCAAATTTGGTTTTTGCTTATTTTCTATATCGAGTTATCGAAGAGATAGGGTTCCTAAACCATGGTATAGGGTATCGTATAGTCGGTCTAGACCGACTATAATTTTCTTAATTGTTTATATCGGAATACGTTACTTGCTTAAGTCAATGTGACATGTGTACACTGAACATTTTTATTTTTTAAGCCTTTTTTATATTTTCACTGATATCTCGTTACTCATTGGATCGATTTTAATGATTTTAAATAGCAACCTAAGTTCTGGTGATAAATAAAAATGATTTGTAATAGTTCGATTTTTATATATGAAAGTTATGGGGTTTCGATTATCGATTGAAACGCGTATAGTTTGCTGCTGTTAATTAAACTTAATCTTTGCTTTATTTTGTCTTTCTTTTATACAAATTTCTGAAGTAAATTTTGCTTGCACTTAACATTTTTTTATTATAACTTATTCTACTTAATAATTTTTGTTTATGGTTTGCAATTATTAACTTAAATGTATTTCGCAATAAATTTGTTTACAATAATTGCTTTTGCTTACATTCTACTTAATTTAGGTTACAATACTTTTTTGCTTATGATTTATAATAATTTATTTCGCAACAAATGACAATTGATTTTATTTACTTATTTTTCTTCATAATGTTTGCTTACACACATTTTATTAATTTGGTTTCCCAATATTTATTGACCTATTTTAAAGGTAAGTGAAAAATGTGTGTAAGCTAAAATACTTAGTGCGTCGACCTAATACATTAGGTGTGTTCACCAGAGTATAACAACTATAACTTTTAAGCATCAGCGTCCCGCTGATTGAGCAGGGAAATAAAAAAAAAATTATGGATAATTTACTTTGATTTCAGGGAAGTTGGTTGAACTTGGGAACCGTATTTTCTGTTGGTGGTTCTTACATTTGGAGTACAACTTAATTGTTAATATTACTGAGAATCCAAAAAAAAGCAATGCGAAATTGGAAGTTATGGAAATTATGCCCTTATATGTGAGATTGTCTAAATGTTTAATGTTTTTCAAGTGAAGGTGATGGAGATATTGTAAGTCTACTTTGATTTCTTTTTCTGCCAGATTACTCTGGAGTATTGGTGGAAGGATTTGTGTGGACGTTTTTTGCCAATTTGAATATTCGACGTTGTTAAGAGTGATTGTTTCATTAAAAAAATTTATGATAAATGTACCATTTAGGATTTGTGAAGTGTTGGTGTACGTAATGTTTCCGATATAATTTGTAAGAAATATTGTGCCTTCAAGTATAAGTTCAGTTATTGGTTTGTTCTCCATTTGGTATTCACAAGTTGCATTTCCCCCGTTAAGTATATTAACAATACAATGATTTGAATCTAATTTTTCAACTTGGTCTGCTTTGCAGATTGTTACGTCCTCAATTACTAGACACTTTCCTTTAATTCCGTATTTTTTTGTATGTGATACAAGCAAGTTAGTGAATTCAAGATATAGTCTTTTGTTGTTGTTGACTGTTGAACGTAGAATTATGTTATTGAACAAAGTGTCCTCTGTCTGTGGTAGAGAAATAATATATAGGAGAAGGGAATCCTTCTACTATTTGATAGCGAGCTATTGTTTTAATGTCTGTGACGATTTTCTGATATTCCTCCAGGTTGATAGTGTGTATTATTCTGTAATTCCCAGTGCTGATTTTCCCAATACCTTGTTTAATTGTTACTAGTGGGTTGTTGTACTCATAGACATCTACAATTGCATTTGTCCCGTATATTATGAATCTGAAAAATAAGTTTTAATTCTTGAGATGGGACTTGTGAATTCTCTTGTTGTCAGTGGTAGTAATTGTAACGTTATTATCTTTTCCAACAATCTGTTTTACGAATAAAGGTTTGTCTTTTGCCTTAATCTGTTTGTTTTTTTTGAAAACTATATCTCCGGAATTGTATTTTTTCGGTTTCTTCTTTTTAGCATTCTGTCTGTAGAGCTGAATTTTCTGATTCCTAGCTATTTCATTCTTTAGATCATTATTAACTATTTCTTTAAAGTTTGCTAGATGTTGATAATTGATTCTCTCAGTTCGACCAAAAAATATATCAGCGGGTTTCTTCTTTGTGACGGAGTGTACCGTGTTGTTGTACCTGTCTATCTGTCTACCGTTATATTAATTAATTCCTTTAGAGTATAATCTGGATACTCTTCATGGAGACATCTTAACATTTCGATAACTGTGGAATGAACCCTTTCAATAGAACCGTTAACTTTACTTTTTTGTGGGGGTGCGAAATAAGTTTTGATTCCCAATCCCTCTATATAGTTTAGTACTATAGGGCTAATGAAACTACCTTCGTTATCCATTACAAGTATTTTTGGCGCAGAAAAAAGGGAAGTAACTTAATCATCCTATCCCGAATGTGTAAAACTGATTTATTTTTTATATGAAAGAATTTGGCGTATTTTGAGAACTTATCGACACATGTAATAAATTTTTCCCCTTGCATTTCCAGTATGTCAATATGCAATATTTCTGTAGGGTATGACGGAATTGGAGTTGGTTGTAATTCGGGGTTTGGAGGATGTCTATCATATTTGTTTTTGTTGCAAACTTCACAAGATTTAGTGAATGCTCTGATTAGTTTTCCCATTTTTGGAAAGTAATATTTTTCCAAAATTTGAATTTTATTTTCCTCAGAGTTTCTATGAGCTCGTTTGTGCTCATTTTGGATAACTAAAAATTGTTGTTCGTCGGTTTTAATATCCTCTACTAATCTTTGTGCGATTCTTATTCGAAATTTAGAGAAATTATTTTTACAGACTTTTTGCAACAAAACAAGGTTTTTTTCAGGAATTTTAATCCCATTTAATACTGTGGGACTCAATTTTTCCTTCAGTATTTGCGTCAATTTATTTTTGTCGAGCCTTTTTATTTTAACATAATGCCTCTGAAAGTTCTTATGTGGGTTTTCGTCGTAGTTGGAATCTCTTTTGTCAGAAAAAATTATTTGGTTTCTAAAAACGTTTATTGGAGCTTCACAGTGAGGTATGAGAAGGGTGCTGTCTTCTTCGGCACTGTGTTGAGAATTATCATCGGATGATGACAACGTATTGATTTCGGGTGGTAACATAGAAAGCGCGTCAGCTACAACATTCGTTCTTCCGGGTTTATAGGTTAGTTTATAATTATACTCCTCTATTCTGGCCTTCCATCTTTTAAGTTTTGCGTTGTTGATGGCATTACTTAAGGCAAATGTTAATGGCTGTTGATCAGTTAGGATTTTTATTTCTTTAGCTCCATAAAGGTAGGAACGAAGCTTGTCAAGAGACCATACTATAGCCAACATTTCTTTTTCGATGGTGGAATAATTTTCTTCTGTTTTGTTAAGAGATCTTGAAAGATAAATTATAGGCCGATCTTTACCCACTTCCCCTTGAGATAGGACGGCTCCTATTGCGTAATTTGATGCATCGGTCGTGAGAATGAATGGTTTTCCAAAATCTGGAAAGATTAAAATTTCTGATGAAACAAGTAGTTCCTTTAGATCATTAAATGATTTTAGAGCCTTATTGTCCAATGTTACCGTAGTCTTTTTAGATTGGTTGGCTTTAATTTGCGCATTTAATCCTCTCGTTAAGTTCGTTAGAGGTTTGGCTACTTCAGCGAAATCTTTTATAAACCTTCTGTAGTAAGATGCTAGGCCAAGAAAACTTTTTAAGTCCTTGAGGTTCTTTGGCGGAGGAATACGTTGTATTGCAATAATCTTAGCGGGATCAGGCTGTATACCGGCCTGGGATACAACGTGGCCAAGACATTCTACACTTGTTCTCAAGAATTTAGATTTTTCAAGATTTATTTTCAGATTAGCCTTATCAAGTAAAGAAAATACTTCCTTAAGATTTTGTATGTGTTCCTCTCTGTTTTTACCAAAAACAATGATATCGTCTATGTACACATAGCAAGCTTTTCCCAACAATGGGTGAAGTACATCGTTCATCATTCGCTGGAATATTGCAGGTGCATTTTTTAGACCAAAAGGCAGTCTCAGAAATTCAAATTTACCGTTGTTTGTGGAGAAAGCGGTTTTCTCTTTGTCTTTGTTCCTCATTTTTATCTGATGGAATCCGGAGGTCAAGTCAAGAGTGGTAAAGAACTTGCTTTCCCCCAAGTTGGAGAGTGTACTATTAATGTCGGGAATGGGATACGCGTCTGAAATTGTTACCGCGTTCAATCTTTTAAAATCTATAACTATCCTGTATTGTTTTTCGCCATTGGGTTTGTGTTTTTTTCTACAATCCACAAGGGTGAGTTATAGGCACTTTTTGATGGCCTTATTATGCCATCTTCGATCATCTTTGAAATTTGCTTTTCCACTTCAGATCTAAGGTGATTTGGATATGGGTATGATTTGGTGTAGAGTGGTTCGTCGATTGACGTTCTTATCTCTGCACGAACATTAGTCTCAATAGTTCCACAATCAGATACTGGTCCAAATAGTGTAGCGTTTTCATTTACTAGATTTTCGATATCTTTTTCCTCGTGTTGAATGAATTTAATATTATTAACCTGCCTAGAAATCTTCGCCTTGAGATTAATTTTTACATTTTCGAGTAGGTGTAAAACGTGATTTTTCCTATCTATTATGGCTTCTAGCTCTTTGAGGGTATCGTCGCCTATAATGCCGTCAAATGATTGTAGTCCAGGAAGTACAAAAAAAACGAGATTGTTTTCTATTCCCAGACTTTTAAAGAATTTTCCCTTTACTTTTCGAGTGATAGGAATTTCACCTGCTGGTGAATGAATTTTAAATTCGGAATTTACAGGTTCAGAGTTAAATGAAATTTTTTCTGACACAAAATTTTTATTAGCCCCAGTGTCAATTAGAAATTTAAGGGCTTTTCCGTTTTTCATGTTAAGTTCTACGTAAGGTACGCTAGAGAGGCTTTCGTCATAAAATTTAATTGGTCTCCTTCGTAATCTTCGTCGTCATTTGTCAAGTCAGTATTATCCTCGTCATCTTCATATATTTCGCAATTTTTATTCTGATTTGGACACTCTTCGTAAGCTTCTAAAACTTCAGTATTAAAACGACGTTGTTGTTTTCGTGGAATATTAGAGGAATATGCTGAATTTGGTAAGGGAGACTTTTCAGGCCTGTTCATATAGTTTATATGACGTGTCTTAACGGAAGGGTCCACCTCCATTGGTATGGGTGGTTTGGGCTGAGTAGGTCTAGGTGGTGGTAAGTTCGGTGCATATTGTTGGGCTGGTGCATTATAAAAACGAACTTTTTCATTTGGATTTAGATTTCTCTGTGAAAAATTTTGTTTATGAATTTTATGCATTTGATTAAGTGGTGAAGTAATGGTGTTAGAATAACGTGGGTGAATGGAAGTATTTCTAAAATTTAAGTTTTGAAATTCAAGGCATGAGGTATAGGCCTCAGGCAAGGTTCTAGGTTTTTGAATTGCAAGCATTCGTGAAACATCTCCATTTATTCCCCGAATAAAAACGTCCAGAGCTCTATTTCGATATGTTGAAATTAGGGCTTCAACGGTTTCACTTGAATAATTATCTGTCTTAATTTTATTTATTATAAGAGATAATTGATGATTCATTCTCGCATAGAATTCGTCAATTGTGTTGTTCCTCTGACGCATAACACTTAGTTCGTATTCCAATGTTTGGATGTCTCTTTTGTCCGCGTAATGTAAGGACAAGCAGTTTTTTATCTTTTCCCAACTATCGTCAAAAATATTATAGGAAATTAAAGCTGTGTCCGCGGGGCCTCTTACCTTTTGACGGATATGTTGTAAGATTGCCCTATATATTGGTTTATGCCTAACAATCTCGTAGTCCCTTAATATAGATTCCACATTGTGGATCCATGAAATATACTGTACAGGATTCCCATCGAAAACTAGAAGATCCCTCACACAGTCTGGGAGTTTCCTTATTTCTTGTAGGTCTGTTTCCGTTTGCGGTACGGGGAGTATCAGTTGTTCAAATGGGGACGATGAATTGTCTTTTCTAAGTTGGTCATTCTATTGTTAAGAATTTTAACCTGTTCGATCTGGGCGTTTAGAGCACCAGTCAGTTGGGTTATGGCTTCTTTTATTTGTTCCATTTTTTCTGGAGAAAAGTCGTTTTGTTTTGTGAATTATATTCTTATTCTTTTCGGCAAAGGAAATTTAAAAAGTCACACTCAGGGCACTGTGCGTGAAATTTATAGTGTTCTTCTATACAATCGAGGTGGAATTTGCGTCGACAAACGCGAATAATTAAAACTTCCTGATCGGTTAAAATTTTAAATTTACAAATAAAACAAATTGGGAGACGCTTAAAAGGAGGAGATCCTAAAATTTAAAAAAATTATCAAAACAAAATTTTTTAAATTTTTGTTTTATGTTTTGAAAAAATTTCTTTGTCCTTGTTGAAAAAAATATTTAAAATCTTTGATATATGTTTAGCATAAATTTCTTGTTTGGAAAAAATTTCTTTGTCTTTGTTGAAAAAAATATTTAAAATCTTTGATATATGTTTAGCATAAGTTTCTTTATATACTTTATGATTTGTTGAAAAATACTTACAACCCTTGATGTATTTTTAACATACTTTCTTTTATTTTTTTTTTTGATTTAGTTGAAAAATATTTAAACCTTTGATATATTTGTAAATAAATTTTCTTATATAAGTTTTTCTATATACTTTTTTATATTTAATTTAGTTATTGTTGAAAAATATTTAAACCTTTGATATATTTTTAACGTAAATTTTTCTATATTTTATAGAAACAATGAAATAAATATAAAAAAAAAATAATGTTTTGCTTACAGCAGTGTGAAGATCAGCATACTTGTTGGACGGCCCGTAGAATCCTTTTTGATGGGTGGCTATCTACTCGGGTGCGGGTGACGTCACGATGTGATATCCTCTTTTTTTGAGAAGTTTACGCAGCACGTTTCTTTTCGTAATCTGCGAGTCCTTTTTCTTGTATAAAAGGATTCGCTGAGTTCGCTTTAAAATTTGTTCTTATTTTAAAGGTTCCGGGATTTTTGTCACTTTTAAACGTTCAGTTTTAAGGATTTTCACTAAAAACTTGTTTTTGAAGGTTCCGTAATCTTTAGGATTTTTGTCCTTTAAAAATGTTCAGATTTTTATCACTTTTATTTTTATCTTGCACTGAGGACTTTTTATTTTTTATCCTTCCTCAGGCTTTGATTTTTGTCTCGGGCGCCAGTTATGGGGTTTCGATTATCGATTGAAACGCGTATAGTTTGCTGCTGTTAATTAAACTTAATCTTTGCTTTATTTTGTCTTTCTTTTATACAAATTTCTGAAGTAAATTTTGCTTGCACTTAACATTTTTTTATTATAACTTATTCTACTTAATAATTTTTGTTTATGGTTTGCAATTATTAACTTAAATGTATTTCGCAATAAATTTGTTTACAATAATTGCTTTTGCTTACATTCTACTTAATTTAGGTTACAATACTTTTTTGCTTATGATTTATAATAATTTATTTCGCAACAAATGACAATTGATTTTATTTACTTATTTTTCTTCATAATGTTTGCTTACACACATTTTATTAATTTGGTTTCCCAATATTTATTGACCTATTTTAAAGGTAAGTGAAAAATGTGTGTAAGCTAAAATACTTAGTGCGTCGATCTAATACATTAGGTGTGTTCACCAGAGTATAATAACTTGAATGCACATTTTCAGTTAATTTTAACGACAAAATATTTTGATTGTATAGACAATAAATATAAATCAAATTTGAGCCGCATTGTTATTAATTTGTGGCCTGCACATATGAAAAAGTTGATATCGGATGCTTCTACAGTTTTTGTTTTTAGAGCACAGATTAATGGTTGTAATAAACACACATAAACCAGATTTGACCGAGAACTATATGATTATTTAGATAATAGCAATTCAAGTCAGGGGTCATTTGTATTCACCGATTTTCACCAATTTCAATACTGTTTACGCTATGCCGTACAAGAGCTCATATACAAAATATTATTAAAATATATTCATTAGTTGCAAATGTACGGACGGACGGACATTGCCAAATTTTCTGAGTCGATCTGTATTTTATTTTTAACATCAGCACAGCATATAGCATCATTAAAAAATCTTTGTTATAATATTTGTGTATACAAGTTATAATAACACTTTATTTTTTCATAATAAAAAAAAACCAAGACTTTTTTTATAACTAAGATTTTATTTAATTTATGTTACAGAAGTGTTCTGTTTTCTTTTAATGCCAGAATTGAATTGTATTATAATTTTAATAAACAGGTTTTCTTATTTCTAAATTAAGCAAGAGTCATCAAATTCATTTCTTTGTTTTATTATTTTTTTAAATTCACTCTACTTACTGCAGACATAGTGTCAGCAGAAAATATTAAAATTGAAACACATTATTTATTGTGACAAAGGTAGCTTACCGGACGTTGCAATAAATAAAAAAATGTTGACAACTTTTGTGTCGTTAACTCTTCCCCCTTTAATTCGAGTGTCCTCAATCGTTTCTTTAAAAGAGTGGAATTTTATGTAACCTTGGAGGTTTCTCTGGAGCGATGAAAGTGATATTCGTGGTTTGTGGTAAGTTATCCATTTCAAATGGTTTGTCCACTTTAGGTACCTGAGGTTCCCATACTGTAATTTTCTCCACCGTTTTGGTAAAGAAAACATTCCAGAGATTGTCCATTCTCCGATTATAAGACGTTTTTTCACAGTTGTGATAACGTCCGTATTATTGATTTGGACTTCGTTAAGTGACTCGAGAGATAAAAGATTAATTCGACTTTTTTCAAAGGTTGCAGTACAGCTGGCATGGTTTGCAAAGGTGAAGCCTGCCAGTTGCTAAAAGTTCTATTCTCAACTTTAATAGTTGTATTATGGAATTTAATTAAAAATGTTCCCGAAATATTATGTTTTTTTCATTTTCAAAAATTGACCCATTATAGTCATTTAGAAGTATTATTCCCGAGTCTATTTCTTCGGCTAAAGGGATATGATGACTATTGCTTAAGATACAGGATGAATTCGAATTATTAATTAACTTAGGAATACAATCAGTTTCTGTTATATTAATTATATCTTTTTCATTACAAATGGTTACATTATTATAATCTTTACATTTTTCTTTAATAGCAAACATTTCCTTTTTGTTAAATAGAATTTCTTTAAAATCTAACGCCCGTATTCATAATAAAATTCTAGCAGTTGGTTAACTTTTTTTCATACGAAAATTTCAAAATTTGTATGAGAAAAAGTTAGCCAACTGCTAGAATTTGATTATGAATACGGGTGTAAATGTATTACTTTATTTTCTCTTTCTACTGGCCTTATAACCATGTTTTTATAATTTTCATTTTTTGTTAATGGGATTTTGATCAAATAAAATATTTCCTATTTATTATTATTTATTATTGATATTTGTGAAAATTCTAATGCCTCTTCTGGGCTTGAAAAATTAATATTTTCTTCTACCAATGTTTCCATGGCAATTTTAATTTCCTTTTTACTTAATAGAAGTGGGTTTACAATATTTATTCTTGCCCATAAAATGGCGCGTTCAATACTTACTAATTCTTCTTTAACTAATCTTATTCTATTTTGCAAATTAATTACAATTTCTTTTGTTTCATTGTTTTAAAAATTTCGGTTAAATTGTTTAATCTTTTATTGAATGCTTCATTAATGAAGACATGCTTATTATTATTATTATTCAAGTCAACAATATTACTAGCTAATATTTGGAAGTCGTCATGATCAGGACTTCCCGCTATGTACTTCCATACGGTGCCAATAGCATTTATGGATCTCTTCTGGCGGTCATTATTAGTAGGTGTAAGGTCTTCTAGGATGTTAGCTGTTTGTGTCAACTCATGGATAAGGAGTGGATATTTGTTGTGGGTTTTTGGGATGTTGCGGTCAATGAATGTTTGAACACTGTCTATGAATTCCTCATACTCTTTAATCCTTATCACGTGAATTATTGTGAACGTCCCCTGTTGTATTTTCGCTATTCCCTTATCGATAGTGATTATGTGGGAGGACGAATAGTCAACTATCTCGATTTCTGCCTGAACACAGATTACCTGGATGCTGTAAAATAATTTTACTTTTTAATATTACTCTTATGGACTATCTTTCCTGAATTAGTTAAAATTGTCGTATTTCTATTTTCCTTTACTGTTTCTTCTCTATAACGAGGAGACAGTTTTGATCCTAATCTTTTGTTTATTTTAACATAGATCTCCTCGCCTGATGAATAGTTTTTAATTTTCCCTCTATTCTTATTATGGTGTTCTAAATCCTGTTCCTGTTTTTCTTTTATTCTATTACTAATATATTTTCTCTCGTCTTCCATTTCTTTGGGATCTCTGTACTTTCTACCAAAAAATATTTCCACTGGCTTTCTCCTAGTAGTAGAGTGAATTGAGGAGTTGTATTCGTAAATTGATTTCATTAGTAAGTCATGAAATGAAGTGTGAAGTTTTTCAGTTTTTAAACATCTCATGATTTCCGAAAGTGTGGAATGAAACCTCTCAACCTGTCCATTAACAGAACTGCAATATGGGGGCGTAGTATAAATATTTATTTCAAATTGATCTTTAAGCAAAAATGTTATGGTAGCAGAACTTAGGGATTTCTCATTATCTATTACTATTGAATTAGGGACACCGAATGCTAAAATTAATTCCTTAAGAGGTTCCTTAATATCTTCTATTGCCCTAGATTTCAAAATTCTGGCCTGCGCATATTTAGAAAATTTATCAATGGCCGTAAGGACTAGATTTTTCTCGGTCGAGTAAATGTCGACATGAATTATTTCTCCTGGGTTATGTGGAATTGGTGTGGTTCCTAAGCTAGGTTTATTCTGATGGCGATCGTATTTCTGTTCCTTGCCAGCTTTACAGGCTTTCGCTATTTTATCGGTCTTTTCTGCCATTTTAGGAAAATAGTATTTTCGTTTAATTTGTTCCCTATTTTCTCTTCCATTCCTATGTGCCCTTTTATGTTCCGATATTATTATCTCCTCCCTTTCGCTTTCACTTGTTATATCCATTACTTGGCTTTGGGTAAATCTCACTTTAAAGTTCTTAAAGTGTTCGAGTAAATGTCGACATGAATTATTTCTCCTGGGTTATGTGGAATTGGTGTGGTTCCTAAGCTAGGTTTATTCTGATGGCGATCGTATTTCTGTTCCTTGCCAGCTTTACAGGCTTTCGCTATTTTATCGGTCTTTTCTGCCATTTTAGGAAAATAGTATTTTCGTTTAATTTGTTCCCTATTTTCTCTTCCATTCCTATGTGCCCTTTTATGTTCCGATATTATTATCTCCTCCTGTTCGCTTTCACTTGTTATATCCATTACTTGGCTTTGGGTAAATCTCACTTTAAAGTTCTTAAAGTGTTCGGGATAAAATTCCTGTACGATTCCCATAATTGGCTCACTTGTGAAAAGTCCGTTGATCACACTTGGATTCAAATATTTCCTTAGAACCGAAATTAGAGAGTTTTTCGTATAATGGGGTTGTTTTATGATATGCCTGTGATATGTTGGAAAAGGGATTTCGAATTTATAATCTTCCTGGTCATTTATCAGTATGTAAAGTTGATTTTTAAAAGCGTTTATGGGACATTCTATAGCTGGTATTAAGTTGTGGGAAGAACTTTCAGAACTATGCTGAGTTGCTGTCATGGAATTTATCTGTGGGGGTCTAGACAATGCATCGGCGACCATATTGGTTTTGCCTGGTTGGTATTTTAGTTCATAGTTATATTCTTCCAAGATGGCTTTCCATTTTTTCATTTTACTATTTGAATTTTTGTTGCTAAGAGCAAAAGTGAGTGGTTGATGGTCCGTAAAAATATTTACTTTCCTTGATCCATACAAATAGTTTCTTAATGTGGTGAGTGCCCAAATTATCGCTAGCATTTCTTTCTCATTTGTAGCGTAGTTTTCTTCCGCTTTAGTCAATGTTCTTGAGAGAAATGTTATTGGTTTACCGTCTTGTGACAAGACTGCTCCAATTGCGTACTCTGAAGCATCTATTGTTAAATCAAAGTCTTTTATAAAGTTCGGGTGTGAAAGAATAATATCTTCTGAGGTCAGTGAATTTTTTATTTTCGGAAGGAGTCTATTGCATCTTGATTTAGACATATGTTTTTATTTTTGGATGCATTCTTTGAGATGCGTCCATCCTCCCCTCTTAAAAGGGATGTCAGGGGTTTAGCTAGTTTCGCATAGCCCCGTATGAAACGACGGTAATATCCTGACATACCAAGGAAACTTCTCAAATCCTTCAAGGTCCTGGGTGGAGGTATATTATCTATTGCCTTTACTTTCGCAGTGTTGGTCCTAATACCATTAATACCTACGATAAATCCTATAAATTCTATCTGTTGTCTCGCAAATTCACACTTGTCAAGTTGAACTTTAAAGTTTGCCGACTCTAATGTTTGGAAAATTTTGCTCAAATTTTGAAAGTGATCATTCTCGTCTTTGCCAAATACTATTATGTCGTCTATGTAGACATAACATATTTTCCCTATATGTTCTCTTAAAACGTCATCTAGAGTACGTTGGAAAATTGAAGGAGAATTCTTTAGTCCAAAAGGAAGTCGTACAAATTCAAGTTTTCCGTTATTAATGGAAAATGCAGTTTTCTCAATATCACATTCTTTAAGGGGAACCTTGTGGAAACCGCTTTTTAAATCTATAACAGAAAAGTACTTATTTTCGCCGAGGTTTGATAAGACTTCATTTATTTCTGGAATGGGATAACGATCGGGCACAGTGACTGAATTCAATTTCCTGTAATCTATTACCATTCTATATTTTTTCTCTCCTAATGCATCCATTTTCTTTGGAACGATCCAAACAGGTGCATTGTATGGTGATTTTGATGGTCGAATTATTCCATCGTTCAAAAGTTCAACTATTTGTTTTTCTATTTCACTCTTTAGTGCCATAGGATAGGGATAAGACTTCGAATAAACTGGTGAATCAGTGGTTGTCCTAATTTCTCCCCTAACACGAGAAGTGTAGGTTAATTTATGATTTGGTTCCGAAAACAAATTCGGATAGGTGTGAATTGCCTCTTCCAGTTTCATTATCTGGGATACATGAAGCTTGATCATTGCACTTTGATTGAGTTGAGCTCCGCGACTATTCCTGATGTGGATAGCTCGTGCCTACAATTTTTGGTAGTTGGGAATGGCGTTTGTGCAAAGGAAAGCATGAACACATGTTTCCCAGGGCGAGGCTTGATCATTGCACGTTGATTGAGCTGAGCTCCACGATTATTCCTAATGCGAATAACTCGTGCATTAAATTCTCGGTAGTCCGGGAATGGCATTTGCCTGCGCCAAACACTAAATAATAAATTTTAAAAATGTATTAATATTAAATTGTATTGACATCTATATTATATTATTATCATCTGACAAAAAAAATTTTTTTTAAACACCAATTTTTTACAGGGTAGATATTTTATGGTTTCACTACTACCTTTGAATGCAAGCAAGTATGTACTAAAAGTAGAATCCTTAAAATCATACTATTTTTTGCAACCCTAAAAATTGCAGCATTTTGTATAAATAAAATAATTTATATATATATTATTTTTAACATGCGCTTATTATCGATATACATATACAGAATATATGAATGTTATTTATAGTATATTTATATTTGCAAGTATGTTTCAATTTGTAATATTTTTTGATCTTATAAAAATCGCAGAATATTGATATTGATTTTATATAGTTTCTTTTATTAATTAACTAACTTAAATATTACACCATAAAATGTTGATATTGGTGAATTTATATATTACTACCACAACGATCATAAAAACAAGTACAGCTGTGACAAAATACAAAATTTAGAATAACAATATAGGAAAACATCATATTTTTTTAACTTTTCAGTGATTTCTCGGCACCTATGAAATCTATTGTCACGATTTAATAAACAAAAACCTTCTCATGAGGTTGGTGTATCATTCTCACTAACAATAACCTTAGCTGTCCTATTGAGAACGTTATCGTGACAAGAACAACATAGGCAAATTATATTTTTTCAAGACTTTTTTTACTCCATCGTTCAATTCTCGGGACCAGATAAACCGATTTGGACGATTTTAAATATCAAACTTCTCAGGATGTAAATAAAACATTTTTTATACCAACGAGCAACCTAGTTGCCCGATTGAAGCCGTCATCGTGATTTCCACAGATGGACAGACGGACAGCCGGACAGACGGACAGACAGACATCGCTATATCAACTCCGCTTGTTATAAGGATTACAAATATATATATTTTATTGGGTCCAGATTTTTTTTTCTAATTATTACAAACGGAATGACAAACTTATATATACACTCTGCACACTGGAGTGGAGGGTATAAAAATCGCCAATATGAAAGAAAATGGAAAATGAAAAATGGAAAATGAAAATGGAAAATGGAGAATGGAAAATGAAAAACAGAAAATCGAAAATGAAAAATGGAAAATGAAAAATGGAAAATGGAAAATGTAAAATGTAAAATGTAAAATGTAAAATGTAAAATGTAAAATGTAAAATGTAAAATGTAAAATGTAAAATGTAAAATGTAAAATGTAAAATGTAAAATGTAAAATGTAAAATGTAAAATGTAAAATGTAAAATGTAAAATGTAAAATGTAAAATGTAAAATGTAAAATGTAAAATGTAAAATGTAAAATGTAAAATGTAAAATGTAAAATGTAAAATGTAAAATGTAAAATGTAAAATGTAAAATGTAAAATGTAAAATGTCAAATGTAAAATGTAAAATGTAAAATGTAAAATGTAAAATGTAAAATGTAAAATGTAAAATGTAAAATGTAAAATGTAAAATGTAAAATGTAAAATGTAAAATGTAAAATGTAAAATGTAAAATGTAAAATGTAAAATGTAAAATGTAAAATGTAAAATGTAAAATGTAAAATGTAAAATGTAAAATGTAAAATGTAAAATGTAAAATGTAAAATGTAAAATGTAAAATGTAAAATGTAAAATGTAAAATGTAAAATGTAAAATGTAAAATGTAAAATGAAAATGTAAAATGTAAAATGTAAAATGTAAAATGTAAAATGTAAAATGTAAAATGTAAAATGTAATATGTAATATGTAAAATGTAAAATGTAAAATGTAAAATGTAAAATGTAAAATGTAAAATGTAAAATGTAAAATGTAAAATGTAAAATGTAAAATGTGAAATGTAAAATGTAAAATGTAAGATGTAAAATGGAAAATGGAAAAATGGAAAATGAAAAACGAAAAATGGAAAATGTAAAATGTAAAATGAAAAATGGAAAAGGAAAAATAAAAAATTAAAAATGGATAATGAAAACTGAAAAATTAAAAATGGAAAATGGAAAACGCAAAATGGAAAATGGAAAATGAAAATTGAAAAATTAAAAATTGAAAATGGAAAATGAAAATTGAAAAATGTAAACTGCAAAATGTAAAATTGAAAATGAAAATTGAAAAATGGAAAATGAAAATTGAATATTGAAAATTGAAAATTTGAAAATGGAAAATGAAAAATTAGAAATGGAAATTGGAAAATGAAAATTGAAAAATGAATAATGAAAAATGGAAAATGAAAAACACAAAAATTAAAAAATAAATATTAAAAATAAAAAATTCAAAATTAATGATTAAAAATTAAAAACTAAAAATTAAAAATTAAAAATTGAAAATTAAAAATTAAAAAATTAAAAATTAAAAATTAAAAATTAAAAATTAAAAATTAGAAATCAAAAATTAAAAATTAAAGACTCAGGTGGAGGGTATCAAAAAATTCGGCATAGCCGAATTTAACACTCTTACTTGTTTTTTTTTTGTTTTTAGCTTGACAAATAATTTTTTTTTTTTTGTAGAAAATTTTAAAATAATTCCAAATCCTTACTATTTACCACGGATCTTATAGAAGGCTGAAAATTTTTTCTCTATCTAATGTTAAAATAGTTTCTTTTCAAGTGTGTTAATCATCTGTATAAGTTGATTGCAGGTACTCGTATTTGTAAGATATTTAAAATGTGTGTAATTTATTGTACCTTTTATTAAAACATAAAGAAATATAACATGTTTTATTACTTCGCATTGTTTTTTGTTTGTTTTTTTTTCTTTTAAGAAAAAAAAAATGTTTTACTTTTAAAGACGCATCACAGTAGCTCTTTAATTGAATTTATTTAAACTGGACTTACACGTGCTG
Source organism: Cordilura impudica (assembly GCA_963682025.1). Taxonomy (NCBI): domain Eukaryota; kingdom Metazoa; phylum Arthropoda; class Insecta; order Diptera; family Scathophagidae; genus Cordilura; species Cordilura impudica. The sequence continues at coordinate 201,695,491 of OY821517.1, read as the reverse complement.
CTATTATCATCGACTGGAACTTGGCTTGAAATAACACAAAATGTTAAATCATGGTTTCTTAAAGCGAAATTTAAAAACATGTTATTATACCCTCCACTCCAGTGTGCAGAGGGTATATATAAGTTTGTCATTCCGTTTGTAATAATTAGAAAAAAAATTTTGGACCCCATAAAATATATATATTTGTGATCCTTATAACAGTCGGAGTTGATATAGCGATGTCCGTCTGTCCGTCTGTGGAAATCACGATGACGGCATCAGTCGGGCAGCTAGGGTGCTCGTTGATATAAAAATGATGTTTAAAATCGTCCAAATCGGTCAATTAGGGCCCGAGATTTGAATGAAGAACTAAAAAAAGTCTTGAAAAAATATAATTTTCTATGTTGTTCTTGTCACGATCACGCCCTGAATAGTGCACTACAGTGATCATTTTTAGTGAGAATGATTCACCAAATTCATGGGAAGATTTCTATTTCAAAAATCATTAAAATCGGTGGAACAGGTCCAGGGAAATCTCTGAAAAAGCAAAAAAAAAATGAAAAATATGATGTTTCTATATTGTTCTTGTTGTTATTCTAAATGTTGTGTTGTTGTCATAGCTGGACTTGTTGTTTTTGTGGTCGTTGTGTTAATAATATAATAAAAACTAACCCTTTGTACATTTTTTTATTAACTCTGGTAGAAAAATTTAAAAGTTTCCATTGTTTTGACATCACTAAAAAAATTTGTTAGATCATTTCTGTTATTACCACGAGCCTGCCTGCAAAATTTCAGACCGAATGGCTCACGGGAAATTGGTTAAAATCGATCCAAAATTTTTTCGATAAGCAGACAATACGAGTTAATATAAAGGGAGTAAAAATTCACCAACATCTTAAGCAAATAATGCTAAAATACCTAGTTGTTAATAAAAAAAAAATAATGTAAATATAGCAAAAAAAATTTTATGTATAAATTTATTTATAAATTTATATAAACATATTAAATAATACAAATAATATACATATATTATATATTTATGTATATCCATAACAACTGCATGTTAGAAATAAATCGGTATATTATTTTATTTACATAAAATTCTGCAATATTTTGTTGTGGGGAAAATACGTTTCTTTTGCATTAACAGAGTGTCACTTAATTTTGCTCAGCATGACTATGCCACAGTAGATGGCGCCACAATTTTTGTTCTAATTTGCTTTGCAATAGTTTTTTCTATTTTAACATGAATGTTAATATTTTCAACTGGATATCATACAGAACAATGTTAAGAGTATACACGGGCTGGTCTTTTATTTCATACGTATTTTCATTATTCTTTTACGAATATGAACATAAGTGTGGCATATTAACTTTTTGTTGTCTTTACAAAATAGAGTTACCGAGTTCATCAATGAGTTTTTTGCTTTCAAAACAGTTCTACATAGTTATATAGAATTATTATTCTGCTTTACCTACAAAATATCTGATTGCGATTACATCTAATTTTTAAAAATTGTTTATAATTACTAAATCATTATTATTCACATATATACAAAACTGCACTTTTTAAATTTTCCATTCAAATTTAAGAAAATATCAATTCTAAAAACTGGAATTAAAAATTTCCAATTATAAGTTACAATTAATTGAATTTCTGTAAATCATATCAAAACGTCGGAAATTGTAATTTTAAATTTAGAAGACATCAATTGCATCTTTAATATAAAAATTTTATTCGTTAAACACAAATCGAAATTCCAAAAAAAAACACCAAATACCTATGATTACATTTTAAAAATTTTTACATTTAAAAAAATATTGACATTCAGGAGAAATTAATAGCTTTTCAGTATCGCGATTCAGTAACTTCTTTTAACGATAGTCGAATCGTTAAAAAAGAAAATTGCAAAATTATCAGTAAAATTTTTAAACGATATTCGCTATTGTTAAAGTCAGCTGTTGTTGTTATCTAAACGACAACCATTTTTGTGTTGTTTATTCAATCAATAAAAACTAAAATTTTTAGGTTGAAATGTCGTCATAAATAAATAAAAATCATAAAATAGTGAAAATATTTTGCTTTAATTAAAAAACTTTTTTATATAAATAAAAATATTAAATAGCATATTCAATTCATTATTTCATTTTCAAATAAATACACATAAATATTAGTAAAAAAATAAAGATATTAAACGTAAACATAAAATCATCCTGTCAAACACCAAGTAATTTGTTTTTTTCTATTCTTTGTGTATTTCGCTTATTTTGACAGAGATGCCACTCGTTTACAATTTAAATAAATAGAAAAATAGATTTGTCGACTGTCGTTAAGATGTATGTACTTAGTGAATCACTTAATCCTTAGTGCAAACAACAATAGCTGTCGATATATTTTGCGATTGTCGGATCGTTGAAATTTACAGAATCACACTACAGAAAACATTAATTTAAATTCAATGAATTTTAGAAAACGTCAAATGATATTTAAGAATTGCGAACATAAAAACTGTTACATAAATAAACGCAATTTGATGAGAATGTTACTTTTTTATATATAAATTTCACAATTTTTTTTGGATGAATATTTGAAGTTTTCCAGAAAATAAAGATAACAAATTATTTTATTTAAAATGTTTGGGACATTTGGTTTTTTGCGTTTGGCATCCCTAATTTGAATATTTATTATTATAAATTTATTCTCTATGTTTTCCAAATATGGCAATATTTTAATAAAAAAATTGAGTTTTTTTTTTTGGTTATTATTTTGTTACTCCATCCGACCTATATGGCCGCAATTAAGAAATATTTGGCCAGTTAAAAGAAACTATACAGCCATCTCCAATTAGCACGATTTAGTGCATATAGCCACCCTACACAACCATTACCTTTGCAGTGGAGGTTAGAGCGAGCTATTTAATTAGCAAGAACTAAATTAAACGAGAAGTTATGTCATATAAATGAATGCCGATCAGCAACCACGATGACCAAAAAGCAAACACCGAAATAAATCCGAAATAATAGAAAAGACGAAAATCAACCCAAAGAATTTGCTGAAATAATTTGGTATTAAGTTTAACAAATTGTTTACTTTTTCATTTACATTTATTACCAAGACTCAAACCGAGGTGGAGGGTATTAAAGATTCGGCACAGCCGAATTTAACACTCTTACTTGTTTCAACCATGTTTGAAAAATTTCATTCCACATAAAACAAATGTTTTTCAAATTAACTTTACTTGATGAAATTGCAAATGTTAAAATATTGAAACTTTTCTACTTTTTGCCTTTTACAATTTGTTTTGTTTTCTTATATCTGTGGTCACAAGCGCTAACCGTCTAAGTCGGCTTAAGAACTATTTGAGTTATGTATGCTGTCATATTCTACTAAAAACGCTTTATATTTACGTGAAATCCCCATTTCTCTAACACTTTTTATTAAAAAGTTATTAATGAAAACATACTGACCCAACTCGTAATGAAGCCCCATTTCATATATATAAAAAGTAATTTTTCTCGAAAGCATGATACTCGACGATTTGGGTTATATATGCTATCATGTTCTACCATAAACGCTTTATATTTATGTGAAGTCCCCATTTCTCTAACACTGATTGCTAGAAAGATATTAACAAAAATATACTGACCTAAGTCGTAATGAAGCCCCATTACATATATATAAAAAGTTATTTTTCTCGAAAGCATGATTTTTGACTTAGGCGGTTAATGCTTGTGACCACAGATATTTACTATGTGTGTGTGTTTGTTGTTTCTTATTGTGTGCCAATCTGTGTATACCCAGTCAGCATTTTATATCTAGTCTCATTTCACTATCTAGTCATAAAACCGTGTCATAATTTCATTAAATGCTAACTGGGTTTTTATGTTCTTGCTGTGAAGTGAAGAATATGTTTTTTTCGAATGATCTTGCTTATTAGCAATGTGAACATATTTTATGTTCATATATTTTTGAATATTCTGGGATCTGCCACTCTTGCTATGATGAACAAATTACATTTTGCACATCCTCATTTATATATGATTCTTGGTATATGTATATTATATAATATATAAATATATTATTTAGAGTATTTTAATATTTGCAAAACTTGCGATGTTACCTGGTGTCTCGACTAGCTATAATTCATAGCAATGAACAATGGCTAGTGGAGACCGCTAATGTTGAAACGACAGAAATTCTGCTCTTCTTCCAATCGACAACGCACCTTCCCATCCTAATGAAGCTGAACTGAAATCGGAAGATGGGCAAATTTTCGCAATGTTTATGCCACCAAATGTCACTCCTCTCATTCAACCGATGGATCAGAATGCCATAAAAATTATGAAGCTGCACTACAGAAATAGCCTTTTAGCATCAATAGCAGCGACGCAATCTGATTTACTCGAGTCGATGAAAAAAATAACATTAAAAAAAGCTATAAATCTTTTGGATGCCGCCTGGAGTCGTGTGGGCCAAGAAACTTTAGCTAGGTGCTGGAACAATATTTTGCACTTTGCAGGAAACGACGATGATCCCGAGGATGGTATACCGTTGGCCGTTTTAAAAGAACAGTGGATAGCTGAACTTCGCCCCTTAATGTGCCACACCGTCGATCTCCTACACAGTTTAAACCCTGAGGTTTGTTGTTACGCGCAGCCATCCAAAAAGATATGTAAGTTATTGAAAATGTTGTTGTTATTAACCATTTCGGATTGAATGTGCGTGACCGATTGTTCAAGAATGGAACGATGATCTAGACGTAGACATTGTGGATAACGATATCGATATTGAAGAGGAGGATGAATCCAACGATGATGACTGCATCTCAGAACAACTGGAGAAAATTAAACCAAGTGAAGCAGTCCAAATATTCAACAAAGCGGTACAGTGGCTAGCCATGAAGACGTCGATCAAAGTGATTTGAATTACTGAGACGTCTGAGGGAGAAAGCTGTGTTTCAGTTGTTAGAAAAGCAGAAAGTACAAAGAAAGATGACTGATTTTTTTAAATAAAAATAATATATTATATTATATATAAGAAAACAATCTATTTCTAAGATATTTATTTCTGTTGCGCACAAACGAATGTACAAATAAACAATAAAATATGAACTTAAATGTGTATATGTGCTTATATTCTTTATACGTATTTGGCATTCGAAAACGTGAACACTTTTGTTAACGTGAACTCCCTTGGTTTTAATTAGTTCACGTTATCGAGCGTGTACTGTATGTATGTATGTACATATATGTAAATATTACACACAAAAAATACAACATCAAAAGTTATTCTTGTGTTTTTCTTTAAATAAATTAATACATACTAGAGGACCCCTGCTGCTCCGCAGCATTCATTATATTATATTATATTAATTTTTATAATATAATACCAAAATTTGCCAAGAGAAGTTAACGTACAGTAATGCCAAAATATGCCAAGAGAAGTTAACGTACAGTAAAAGTAAAGTTGATTGTCCACGCATAACTTTCCTCAAACCCAACGAATTTGCCAAGAGAAGTTAACGTACAGCAATGCCAAAATATGCCACGATAAGTTAACGTACAGTAAAACTTAAGTTGATTCTCCACGCATAACTTTCCTCAAACCCAACGAAATTAAGCAGTTAATAGCTCAAAAGAAGGAGCTTGATCCACTGAGTGTTCTTAGACCTATGTCAACAGCCTACGTTAATCAGAACTCTAGTTATAGAGGTTTGAGAGAAGAAAAATATTGAAAAAATCTTGAATGCAAAGTTTATTGATAAATTCTTTTAATATATAAGATTTTTTTTGATGTGTAAACATCTATCCGCGCAGGGGGTAAATTTCTAATCCACAATACAATGACAAAAACATCGTAATATGTGATCTGAAACATTGCAACCGGGCTCGTGGCGATGGAAAAAATGATCTAACAAATGCTGATGCTAAAACAATGGAACTTTTAAATTTTTCTACCTGAGTTGATAAAAGAAATGTACAAAGGGTTAGTTTTTATTATATTATTACCGCAGCGACCACAAAAACAACAAGTCCAGCTATGACAACAATATAACATTTAGAATAACAAGAGCAATATAGAAACATCATATTAATCATTTTTTTTACTTTTTCAGAGATTTCCCTGGACCTGTTCCACCGATTTTAACGATTTTTGAAACAGAAGTCTTCCCTTGATCTTGATGAATCATTCTCACTAAAAATGAGCTGTCCTATTGAGGGCGTGATCGTGACTTTTTTAGTTCTTCATTCAAATCTCGGGCCCTAATCGACCGATTTAGGCGATTTTAAATAGCAAACTTCTTAGAATATTAGTGAATCATTGTTTATGCCAACGAGCATCCTAGCTGCCCGATTGAAGTTGTCCTCGTGATTTCCACAGACGGACATCGCTATATCAACTCCGCTTGTTATAAGGATCACAAATATATATATTTTTTGGGGTCCAGAATTTTTTTTTCTTATTATTACAAATGGAATGACAAACTTATATATACCCTCTGCACACTGGGGTGGAGGGTATAAAAAAAATTGTTTGTTTGGCAAAATCAAGACAAAGTCAGACAAAAAATAATTATATTAATTTTTGAAGATCAGGATACGACTTGATAAATAAACAAAATTCACGTTGGGTTCCAATCAAATCTGATTATCTTTTTTGAATAGAATTTACTTTTTGGACAAAATTAAAAAGCAATATTATTTGAATATAATTTATAATTTAAGATATTTAACAAAGTATTACATAACCGTTCCGAAATATAAAAAGATGTAACTTCTACATCATAAGTAACAATCCCATCCTACAAATAATATTTAATAATTGTAAACGCGATATTCTGCCTAATTAGATATAACTTCAACTACTCGCTGATACTGTTCCTGCATACTGTTGTTATTTCTGAACTTAGACTAATGTTCTAGAAATAAATATTGTGTATCTAATCAAAAAAATTTAAAAATATGGATGACAACTTTATTGTTCTATAGGAATTTAAAAAATTTTCCTGTTTATTGGGCTTTCAAATAACAATTTCAGCATACTTCCACCAGGATGGAAAATATTGACATTGTTTTTTCGGCTATGTCTCAATGTCTTCTTTCTTCCAGAAATTTTACACTGTCTCGTTCTTACTTAGACGCCTTAAAAAATAACTGAGACATGATTCAAATTGTTTTTATCCAAGGAGTTTCTGATTCATTGATATATTCTTCGTTATAATATTCCTTAGTTTGCTAGTTGTGCTCACGTTGTTTCTACTTGGATTCTATGTAATGGCATGGACAGAAGTGCTCCCTCATGTATGAGGTTAAAAATATGGATGTCTTCGAACTCAAAGATAATGAAATTTAAAAGACCTGGTATTGTCGTAGTGTAACTTGGCCAGTACTTAGGCTTTCCTAACGAAGGCGATAAGTAGTGGTTTTTCAGAATGCACTTGTATAATTTTTTCCTTTTGGATTTGCTAAACGTAAGTCCCACTGTGGTTGTATTACTTTAAAATGGCCTCTAACAATAAGTTAAGAACTAGGTCAAAGGCTGTCCTCAGGGGAGAGTACTTTCTCCGCCCTCATGCGATTTTTTAGTCATAGACGATTTACTATACAGGCTAGATTAGCGAAGTATCGCGACCATCAAATTTGAAGATGATTTATTTAGGTCTTATAACTCGTAAACTTGACAATATTATTTCAGATTTGAATTGTTGAACTGTACTATTGTAGTACCGTTCACTGGTAGAAGGAAGCTCAATATTGGTTTAGTTTCAATTGGGAGCACAGACATTCAATATTCCACCGATGTTAAAAAACTAACATTTACTCTAAACAAGTAAGAGAATTATAGTCGGTCTAGACCGACTATACGATACCCTATACCATGCGTATATAAATAAGCAAAAACCAAATTTGAGTGGGATTTTTATTAATTTTTTTGGCTGCAGATATGAAAAAGTTCATATCGGATGCTATATCTATAAAGGGACTAGGTCCAAAAATGGACCGATCCTGATCATGTTTGGTAAAGTCTCTTGTATTTTGCAAAAATATGTACAAACAAAATTTGAGAAGAATCAGTGCAATATTTTTGTTTTTTAATAGATTTAAGTGAAGATCGGGAAGCAGTTCTATATGGGGTCAAAGGGATCATTTTTGGACTACTCATTAGTGGATATAATGAACGCATATAAACCCAATTTGAGTAAGATCTATATGCCAATTTGGATCTTATGGCAATTTATGTCGATTTCATATGGGTAATTTGTATGGGGGCTAGGTCTGAACATGGACCGATTCTCACCAATTTAAATAGCGTTCATCCCATGGCCGATAAAAGCTTATATACCAAATTTCATCAAAATATATTCATATTTGCGACCTGCAGTTTGATTACAAGCTTTACATGGACACACAGACGGACGGACGGACGGACGGACGGACGGACATTGTTAAATCAACTCAGAAAGTGATTCTGATTCGATCGGTATAATTAAAGATGGGTCTAGGTCAAATATTTTTGGTTGTTACAAACAGCAGCACAAAGTCATTATACCCAAACCACATAGTGGTATAGATCTTGAGCGTAATAAGAAACCTATAAAAATAGTTGAAGATAAGACACAGCGCTAGATTGAAATCTTTCAAAATGGTATTTTAAAGAAATCATCACATGGCTATTACATTATATTATAGTCGGAAAGTAAATGGGAAGAATGTTAAATGTTGCATTTTGCTTTCAGACAAGCAACTTCTAATGTGTTTCTTCAAAGTATGTAGTCACAAAATGAATATTTGGAATAAATTATTGATTGTAGTTGATACATATGTATATTAAAAAAATATAAATAACAAAATTATAGAAATAATATAGAAAATCAATAAATAACATGTTTCCGTCTAAACATAAAAAAGCTGACAAATATAAATAAATAAAAGCATGTACAATAGAGCGACTCACAAAAAGGCAGAGTTGAGAAAAAAAAATACACTGAATAAAAAACTCCTACATATACATATGTAAACAAACAGCTCAGACCAACAAACACATATTTTTTTTTGGTTTTTTTTCGATCGCGAGTGGATAATGTTTTAATTTTAAGATGTACGCATTCAAGAACATGTTCTGTTTTTGTAGCAGTACACGTGCAAGACCACGAACTTTAAATAAAGCTACACTAGAATCTGTGTGGTTTATGTGTGTTCGAAACAAAGAATACGTGATAGGAAAATGTTCGTGTAGAAAACGAAATATTAAAACGAAACACAGTCATGATTATGTTCGGCACCGTACAAAATTTAGAAACACACATAATTGATATGAAAATAAAAACATGTTTTGGCTGCTTTAAAACAGAACATTGTGTGTTTTATGTGTGTATTTTCTGAACCTTGCAAAAAAAAATGCCCCCCTAGAAATCTACCTTGGTTTGTTTTATAACGATACCCAAAATATTTCTGGTCTAGCGTCAACCCAGTCCGAGTTGGACCTTCTTTAAAAAGGTCTATTTATTAGTTTTTTGAAGATATTTTAATTTTTTTCCAGGTCAACATATGGGTATCGCATGATAGGATTTTTCAAGACGCGTTCAACGGTATATAGAACATGTCGAAGCATGTCCTAACTGTTGTGATATTAAAATATGTAATATTTGATTGGTTTTGTCTTAAAATGAGTTAATAAGAAAACCAAATGAATATATTTTTAAACATTACTCGATTGAAAATAACATAAATTTATTTATTTTTTCCTTAATATGTACTAGTTCACGTTTAAACTAAAATTTAATGGCGTGGAGACAATGTGGTGAAATATAGGCAATATGGGTATCGAAATTTTTCTTTTCTCAAGGGGCACTTTTTCACATTTTTTCTCCCCATACAGACCGAGTCGCTCTAATGTACAATTGAGTCGTTTATTTCAAAAACCACTCAAGCAACAAATTATTGATTTTGAGCAAATTAAAGAAAACTTCCTAGAAAGTTAAAATTTATTTTTAGAAAATTTATATTTTTTCCTATGAAAGTTACCCATTTGTGTAACTGTTTGATAAACATAAAACTTTTTTTATCTATATTAACACGTATGTAAATAATTATATAAAGTTGGTACTTGACTGGTTTCTGAACCAAACAACCATCACTATTGTAAATGTCGTACGTGATATTCTAATTTTATCAGGAGCAATAAAATAAAAAAATTAACTTTTTAAAGAGTTTAATATCATTTTCTTATATAAATATATTTTTTTTCGAATGACCATTCGTCTTCATACACTCGCTCTATGGTGCATTCTGTTTCTGTGGTGGCCATTGAAAAATATTGTCATAAAACTCTTCGTATCCAGCCAAGTAGGGTTTTAGAGCTTGTAAATATTTTATTTTTTTTTACATTTATTGGGACCTATAAGATTCACGAAAAAATTAGATAAGGGCTTAGTATTACACAGTGTAAAATAAACCATAAAATCTTTTGTTTTTACTTACCTTTCCTGAAGGATATGCGATCTTTGTAGGTAAAGCCGGAGGAGAATGGGTTTTTATTATAGTGAATGTTGAAGATCCAAGTCCATCCATAAACTGCTTCACAACTACTTTCCTGGCAAGTTCTTGTTATAAGAAAACTATTTGTAAGTTGAAATTTTAAAAGCCTCCCTCATGACCTTTGGATAGAAAAGCTCTACCAGAGGACACATCAGAATTTTTTATTTTTTTTATGACCGAGGCCACCATTTTTAAAAGACTAACATCTTAAGGGGTCAGATTGTGTATATTTTTACTGGCCTTCAGTATTAAAAATCCAACCGTTTAGAGCAGAAACCAGTTTAGCACTGTCACTTGACTTCTTTCTGCACTAAACAAATATTTCTCGACATTGCTCCACCATTACATGGGTGCAAAATTTTAATTGTTTTTGCATTAAACGATGCATTTACCTCTAAAAAAAAACAGTAATCCCCCAATAACTCAATTTTTGATTTTTTGTTGCTTGACTGGTTTTTGAAATAAACGGTTCAATTAAAAAATTGCACTTATATCATCAAATCATATCTTTGTATGTTTGATAGTGTTTTTTCTTATTCTCGTTACACTATGTTTCAAACTCTTACACCCAACAGGAAAATTTAGATTTTATTGCACCTGCTTCTTGACTTCGGGTCAGGTTCAGGATCAATATTAGCACTATTATACCATGAACTATAAAATATGAATCAGAAGGGAGTCATAATATTAAACTGAAATTTATCAAAATAAATTGTTGAACTTGAACTTTAGTTTCATTGGTGTTTGATAAATGATGTTTAATTTGTTATTCAGAACAATTTTGGTAGGATATTCAAAGTGTCGAGTTTTATTCATTACTTATTTTCTTCCTGTTTTGGTCGTTCTGATTTTGGCAAATTAATGGGTATGAGACAAAAACGTCAAGAACACATGAATTGTGTTAGCAGTTACACAACGTATGTAAACGACAAAATATTTTTTCTAATTCTTTAAAAATTTCAACTGATTGAGTCCAAGATTTAGATCCCTAACACATGAGCCTGAATTAAAGCTTAAGGCAAATTGTTTTAAGTCGATGTACAAGTATAAGAATCGACACAAATTGCTTCAGTGCTGCAAAATTATTTTATTCTTTTTGTTTTTATTTTCTTTTTGTTTCTGGTTTTTGACTCTCCAACTGCAGTGACGATAGTCAGAACTTGAAAGTAACTAATTCATTAGTCCCATAATACATACTATGAAGACTAATATTTTGATCATTAACAAAAAAGTCATATTAAATAACTTACTTTTTTCTTAATTTATATTTGAATAAAATGTGCCAATTTTACTTTGCACTGGAAAGTAAAGCTTCACTTGGGATCTCTCCTGCACAACGTTTATTGTTTTGTCTAGACTAGTTCATCGATCTAATCTAATCTTTGTTTTTCAGTCTCTTGGTCACAATAAGTAATAAAATTTCAAACGAATTAAATTCATATTCAATTAATTCTTTTACATACATCAAGTACCCACAGGAATAAGGTTGGGGGAAATAGTAGGGGTATTTCAGGAATATTGTTAACAATGTTACCACCGCAACAACAACAACGCCATTAAAAAAAACTTAAACAAGAAACGACCACAACTGTTTTTTGTGTTTTTGTCTGTGGCTGTTCTTACTGTTGGCTTGTAATATATTTTTGCCATTTGGTTTGTTCGTTGTTTCCTAGCTTGGACTACCTCCGACTGGTGGCAGACTAACTAAGGTAGTTTGTAAGGCGACACACCTTTAGATTGGAAAGACGGAAATAACAAAAAAAAAAAAAAAACAAGTACAATTTAGCTTTGGTATTTATTCTTGTAATGCCATAAATATGTATATCCATACAACACCGTAAGTCCAAATATTATCTTAAATATATTAAAGCAAAATATTATACTCTCACAACACACACATACACAACACACACGAGTGGAACATACAACCAAAAATATGGATACAAGGAAAAAACAATGATATCTATCAATACCTAGGTATATATATACGAGTACTTATAGAAATAAATATGTACAGTATGTTTCACAATTAAAAGTCTTTTGGTTTTCTTAATTCTCTCCTAAAATATGGGTTCTATCGATAAATTAACAATTATATTTATGAATAAATACAATAGACTGTCGTAAAAATTTTTTTCTTTAATTCCTATGTATGCGCTATCTAATATATGAGGTTTGCTGTCATAAATGCGGTCTTTATTTTTTAACTCGATCCGACGGTGTCTTCTAGTGCCTAGTGTGGCCCAAAGTACCCGAAGTGTATTTATATGGGGAAGATATGACTTTTTTTTCACATTTTACGAAAATTTCGTTGTACAGTATAAATTTTTCGAAAAGCTGTTTTATGTATCGACCAGTAGATTACCTAATTTTTCTCGAAATCCGCGAAAAAAAATGCTTGTAAAAAAATTCTGGCAGAGGAATTTACTTAAAAGCTCACACAGTTAATCTCTAACATATATTTAACAAAACCACAAAGTGCCAGATCCATTTTTTGTAATTTATTTTAAGAAAATTTTTTAAAACTTAAAAAAGGAGTTTTCAAAATTTTATCAAAAAGATTTTACATCTTCGGTCTTATAACGCAATGTCTGAGTACTTATAGGTATAGAGACAAAAAAAATTATGGCTTTAATTAATTGAAAAAATTAGTTGAAAAAATATCCGTCAAATTTCACGACCTAATGTTTTTTTTTCGCACAATAGCGGTCTGGGGCATTTGCTATTTCTTGGCAAGTTTTTATTCGATTTTGAAGCGATTATAGCTTTTTGAATAAATAATTTAGTACTTATATCAGCCATTATTAAATCATAAATTTCAATGGAAATTTTTTTCGAAATATATTCTTAAAGCAATTTAACTAAAAATTAAACAATTAAAATTTAAATTCAAGAATTAATTGAAATTTTGGATTGTTTAATTTGTTACGATTAAATAAATGTAAGAACGTAATACTCTAAACAATTGAACAGTATATTTCAGAGTAAAAAAAATAATTTAAAATTTTATTATTTCGCACAGTTGATTGAATTAAAATTAAGTAATAGTGTTATTAAAAACACTAGTTGTTTGCATATAAATAACTCAACAACAGAATTGTTATTGGTAATGAATTTATAATGCAATTTTTAAAAAGAGCATTAATGATTGAAGTAGAGTTATATATTAATCAATATCAGTATTATTAGTTTTCTTAAATTTAATAAAAAAAAAAAATTATTAAAATGTCTGCATTCAATGTTAGAAGTTTTAAGTGAATATTTAGGGCTTGCCGTTCCGTTCCGTAATTCAACGTTCTGTTGGTTTTTTTTTGCAGTTACTTTTTCCGTAAGTAGGTATCAGCTGTTTTTGAAAAACAAATAAAACAAAATAAGTTATATGAAATATTAACTAAAAAAATGATTACTAACATCGAAATGTGTTGGGATTCTGTAAGTTCGGATATTGGTGATTCGTTCGCTGCCATCCAATTTTTAAATTTGTGAAAAATTTACAAAAAAAAATACAATCTAAAAAGACACCGTAAGAGAAAATGGTACGTCCAACCTTTCAACAGGGACTGGTATTTATCAGGCTACTACCAAAAAGTTTTTTGAAAAAATTAAAGATTGGGATGAGGATGATGCTTACGAGCTTTAAGAGCTTGTTAAAAAAAGCCCACACAACGTATTTCATCCGATTAGGGGCTCTCAAATACACTTCTGTAAGTATGGCCAGTTAAATATGTATATTAATTTCTTGATTTACTACTGTTTATATATTCTTATATTCATATGTAGGTATTTAGCACATGGTAATTCAATTCAATCCATTGCCTAGAGTTAAAAGTTGGTTAAATAACAATTCGGAACAGCATATTAGAGATATGTGATGTGCTGTGGATTTTGCTGTCTCCAGTTTATGTATGTGAACTCACTACTACTCATTATACCGATATTGAGAAAGACTTCAAACGGATGTGGGATATTTCTAATTGCGTGGGAGCAATTGATGGAAAGCATATCAGTTTCAAATGCCCACATAATTCTGGATCAATGTGCTTTAACTACAAAAATTTTTTCAGTATTGTATTGAAGGGTGTTTACGATGAAAAATATATGTTTCTCTCCACAAGCGCACAGTGGCGCCCGTAGAGCAAACGAGGTTGCAAAAATCAAAATTTTCATGTGAGCCGACGAAGTTTTGAATAAACCCATGTTATAGGAAACTTTTCAGCGATTTCAAATATGCTACTCTTAATGATATCACATTTTTAGTTTAGAAGATATAACCGTTCAAAGTTGACCGACTTTCGGTTTTCAGAAAAACACACAATTTTTAGTCAATTTTTTGCGATTTCAGGTGTAATATCACGAAAAATAGGTAACGAATCGCCTTATTTTTTGTTCGTATTGATTGATGTATTTATTAAATGTATAATGATAAAAAAAAAAATTAACTGTTTGCTTTGTGTTTCTCCTGGTAAATCACTATTTAAAAACTATCCGTTTTTTCACTATTTTTCAATTTTGACGGAAAATAAAAAAATCTATATTTTCTTTATATTTGCCATATTTGCAAAACATGTTCTTTGATTATTTCTTTACATAATTCAAAAGGTTTTATCTGCCCGTACGTGCCCGTTTGGCTTCTAGAGGTAAAAAAGGTTAAAAAGACATGGTTGCAGAAATTGTATGGCCTGCATCCCTTACATGTTTTGACTGACAGTAGTTTGATCTAATAGTTTGAAAATTGCATTTTAAGTCGGTTGTCTACCTGTGACCCTCTGCCAAAGTCTACTCCCAATATTCTGTTACAGACACAGGATGCACAAAAAACTACTCATTGAAATTCGCAGGTACGCACCTCACTTAAAAATTACTTTGGAGTACAAATGGTCAAGAACAATATTGACTTACGGTCCCTCCAGCTAGGCACAAATCTTATTTAGACACGAGCATAATATCAAAATTGCATAATTCAGCCTAAATCCATATGTATGCAGGGAACAGTTAAATTTTTAGGCATGGTAGCATAAGCCTATATATTGCAATATAAGCATAATGCCTGGATTAGTCTACGACTGAAAGTTGGCGCAACAAGTACTGAAACCATGGCGTTAAACAATTTAAGTACTGAAAACATGGCATTGAACAATTTTAAATTATTTGAACTGTTTAGAAGGTCAACCACACCAAAATTTTTCACGGAAGCTGCTTTAGAAGAACTTGATAGCTTATACGGAAATATTGAGAGAAGCGAAATTATAAAAAATAATTTTTATCTGATATATGCAAATATTAAGGTAAAATGGGTGAAATCTAATCGAACCATTCAGAACTTCAACTCCAAATACGAGGACTGGCTTAATGAAGACACCATCCTGAATATATTGGCAGTAGATAAACCCACCACATCAACCAGAAGAGCAAAAGGAAGCCCAAAAAAAGTATTGAGGAGTGTTCAATTTTCACAAGAAAGAGGAAACTTGCCGATGCCACCAATGACTTGACCACGAAGCATTTATCGGACGCGCTGTCTATTAAATATACAAAGGATAGTGAAAGAGTTAGGTCGCAGATTACAAAATCTGTTGCTGATGCAAGCCCACTGCGACTAAAAAGGATTAAGGAAATCATTCCCACGCCCACAAACGCACACATTAAAAAGTATGGTTCCGAAGAAGCCTTGGCCTTGTTTATGGGCTTACAACTTTCCAAAGAAAAATATGAGATACTACGGGCATCCTTGATGCGACACGGGGCTGACGTTTTACCAGGATACAAGCATATTACGCAAGCCAAAATAAATTCACGACCACTGCATACGGAGTTTATGGAAGTCTCTGTGAAAGCCAATCTGCAGGATCTCATGGGCCATACAGCAAAATGGTTGTTGGAGAGTCTTCCTGTAAATGAGGTGAAAATTCTTCCTGAGAAACTGACATTGATCAGCAAATGGGGCTGCGATGGATCATCCGGACAAAGCGTTTATAAGCAAAGGATATCTTCCAATGACGCCTTTGCGGCTAAAAGCTGATGTTTCCCTACACTGGAAAAATCCACGTCCATCATCAGTGCATTATTGCCGACCAATAATGTTTCAGTTTGCAAGTGAATCGGCAGAACTCAGAAGGACCACGGTGAAGGACATTGAAGAACAAATAAGCAAGATTAAGCCTACAAAGCTGCAAATTGGAGAAGGAAAATATATTGAATGCAATTACGAGTTCCACCTGACCATGGTTGACGGAAAAGTCGTAAACGAACTGACAGGAACAACCTCAACATTGTCATGCCCGATTTGCAAAAAGAGTCAGAAGAACTTTGGTAATTTAAACGATTCTACAAACGAGGAGAATTACGAATATGGAATGTCACCATTGCACGCAAGGATAAGGTGTATGGAGTTCTTGCTAAAACTGGCGTATACCCTACCGCAAGAGGAGGAAAACTTCGATGAAAATACATCAATAAAGGATAAGGAAAAGATCAGAAAGAAGCAAATACAGGATGCTTTTTTTAAACAAATTGGACTAAAAGTAGACTGTTCCAAGCACGGATACGGTAACTCAAACGATGGAAACACTTCTAGGAGATTTTTTGAAAATGATGAGGCAGCAACTGGAATCACTGGAATTGACAATCAAATCGTGAAAAGATTGGGAACGATCTTGAATGTTTTAAACTGCAAAGAAAATGTCAATTCTACAAAATATGGAGAATATGCATCGAAAACTGCATCTCTTTTAGCACAAATGTATCCACAGAAGAAGTTGACCCCGACCGTTCATAAAATATTGGCGCATGGCAAAGAAGCACAGGCGTCTCTTAACAAATTTTATAAAAAAAATATAGATTGCAGAACACATTCAAAGCATCAAGGGTAAGGCAAAATGAGGACCTCTTCAACATGTTGGCAGCATCTTCCGATCCACTTATTTCTTCCCTGCGGCATGTGAAGTCACGAATAGAGTTAGAAAATAATTATAGTTTAGAAATTATTAGTCTTTTAGATATACCTTCTCTTACGAATTGTGACGAATATTTTACAGAAAATTGAAAAAATAAATTTAAAAAAGAAGTAATTTTTTTTTAATTTGTTGGGTAATAATTTAAAACATAAAACCCTAAAGAAAAAAAATAAAAACAATCTAAAAATGTAAAAATAATTTTTTTTAGTTACCATAAAATTGATTTTTCTACAAATTTTAACTTTGATGACCCATAAGTAGGCCCCTACAAAGCGTAGCACCCTCATTTCATAGGCTGAACAGTTGTCTATCATATGCTGTTTAAACTGTTCAATTATGTTATTCGGTTCAAAAGATATGATTTTTGCAACGAAACAACTCAAATGGCGCCACTGTGAAGCGTAGGAAACTACGGCAGCCAAAGTGATGGAGGTAATGAAGAAATACACTAGTAGCCAACAAGGTTTTGGACTGGGGCAACCAAATATCTTTCCTACGTTAGTTTGGTGGGCTGAATTCGAATCTGTAATTGGTTTTTCTCTATCACGTCAGGTTTTCGAGATACAAAAAAAACAAATATTTGTATTCGTTTTTTACATTAAAAAATCATTAGTTTATTTAAAAACAAGTAAGAAAATTATAGTCGGTCTAGACCGACCATACGATACCCTATACCATGCGTTTAGAGACCCTATCTCTCAGGCCCAACTAACTGTATATAGAAAATAAGCATGAACCAAATTTGAGTGGGATTTTTATTAATTTTTTCGGCTGCAGATATGAAAAAGTTCATATCGGATGCTATATATATATGGGGACTAGGCCCAAAAATGGACCGATCCTGACCATGTTTGGTAAGGTCTCTTGTATTTTGCAAAAATATAAACAAACAAAATTTGAGAAGAATCAGTGCAATATTTTTGTTTTTTGATAGATTTAAGTGAAGATCGGGAAGCAGCTCTATATGGGGCCTATGAGGAAGAGTTGTCCAATAGGGACCATTTTTGGACTATTGATTAATGGATGTAATATATACATACAAACCCAATTTGACTAAGATTTGTATGATAATTTGGATCTTATGGCAATATATGTTGATTTCATAGGGTTCATTTGTATGGGGGCTACGTCTGAACATGGACCGATTCTCACCAATTTTAATACCGTTCATTCTATGACCGATAAAAGCTTGTATACCAAATTTCATTGAAATATATTCATATTTGCGACCTGCAGTTTGATTACAAGCTTTACATGAACACACAGACGGACGGACGGACATCGTTAAATCGAATCAGACAGTGATTCTGATTCGATCGGTATAATTAAAGATGGGTGTAGGTCAAATATTTTTGGTTGTTACAAACAGCAGCACAAAGTCATTATACCCAAACCACATAGTGGTATAGGGTATAACAATAAAATTTCATAAGTGAATGGCGTGATTTGAACGTCGTTTGTATTTTGTTGGATCAGTTTCACGTATTAAAGTCCAGCAATAGTCTCCCAGCATGCTTTTGTCCCAAAATCCTTGTTAATTTCTTTCAATTTTAATTAAATCTTGGAGAGCACGCTCCCCTTGTTCTTCGTTCACCGCACCTTGATTTTGTGGAAAAGAATATAAATGCGAATGAAGCATGAAGAGTTCGTGATAATTTTTCAATTATTCAGCAACAATTTGTCTCTAGTTTTCCCTCTTAATGTTTCCAAGAAAACTGTCCGTGATGCTCTTGAAAGATTTCCAGGCTGCATATTCTTTCTCCAATAACATTGTGAAAAATTGTCATCATTCAATAGCTTGCTGATCTGAGGGCCCACAAATATGCCTTCTTTGATTTTAGCATATGAAATTTTAGGAAAAACCGCTAACAAATATTTAAATACTGTACCATATTTGTCCAAAACCTTGACAAAGTTCTTAAAAAGGCCCAATTTTATGTGCAGCGGCGAAAGAAGGACGTCATTTGGATCAATTAACGGTTTATTTGAAACGTTTTGTTTTCCTGGAGAATACTCAGTTCTTTTTGGCCACTCTGTTCGGACGTAAAGATGACATGTAGCGCGACTATCCCATAGACAAAGGAAACAACAATATTTTGTGAAACCTCCCTTGCATACCAGTCAACAAATCAATGACCTGAAACAGATTAATTTACAGTTATTCACGATGGTCTATACTATGTATATATACAAAGAAATTTAAATCACACACCTTAAAGTCACCACAGATCTTCCATTTATGATCGTTGTATTGGAGTAATGTCAAAATTTCAGCCATTGATTCGTAATTTTCCTTTGTACTAATGGCGTGAGCAATTGGCATGAATGGTTTTTCATTCCCATTATGAAAAAGAAGAGCCTTTAAACTGTACTTAGAGCCATCAATAAATAATCTCCATTCAGTTTTGTCATATGGCTGGTCCATTTTTTGAAATAAACCATCAACTTCAGTACAGTATAGAATAGAGTGTTTCTTTTCAAAATATGCAGCCAATTTCAAGCTTCTATCTCTATAGATTGTTACTTTTGTCCCAACTGCAATATGTTTCCACTGCTGTATGCATGAAGCTAGTAATTCTGCGTCTTGCTTCGTTAAATGTGAATCCCGAATTAGATCATTCAGCTCTGCTTGAGTCATCATCAGCCTCATTCAAAATACCACTGCTGGTGAAAGATGTTTCGAACTCACTGCTCGTATCACTGGGAATGACTGGTAATGGAATATTTGGTGGACGTTGAACTGGTTTGGAAACCGATGGGACATTCGCGTAAGTAATATTTTTTCGATTTTTCATATTCAATCCAGCAACTTTTGTTAACAATCGGTTTGGTGGTTACTTGACTCTCTCCAAAGTACTGGAATTGAAAAATCGGTTTGTCCAAGTTTCTGAGAGCAAAAGCAAATATTCACCACACACAAAGCAAAAATAGCTTGAATCAGTAACACACGATCTCCATGACATGCTTAAACGCT
Source organism: Cordilura impudica (assembly GCA_963682025.1). NCBI lineage: Eukaryota > Metazoa > Arthropoda > Insecta > Diptera > Scathophagidae > Cordilura > Cordilura impudica. The sequence continues at coordinate 201,675,046 of OY821517.1, read as the reverse complement.
ACTATTATGAAGATTTAGAACCAATGTGGGCTTCTGTCAAATAAATAGTTGTGAAATTGTAGTGTCAGTATTGACTGCTTTACAGTATTGCCAGCATGCGGTAAAAAATGAACAAGACGTGATAGCCCAATTTTTATGACAGACTCGAATTCAGCGCACATAGATTAGTTAAAAAACATTCTTCGTTTCTACAGTCAATTTTTTTAATTTTTAGACCAGCGATATTTTCCGATAAATAGACATTAAAATTTATTTTATATTAAAAGGAATTTTCGCGCAGAATCTGTTCTAACTAACGAAGTTCCTGTATCAACAGATAAACCACTATCTTCTTCATCTTTTATGCCATTTCCTCACTATTTTATGGGAGATGCTGCTTTTCCTCTTAGGTCAAATTTATTGCGTCCTTACCTAATCTTTATAGAGCTCGAAAGGTAAGTAAAAACTGTTTTGGAATATAAACAGCTCTTTGGAGAATACTGCTCACAACTTTAGAATGTTCGCCCGACAACTGTGAAATTGTAGTTTTTGCATGCATTGCACTATATAATTTTATAGCGCTCAATGACCAAAATCGTTGGTGTTGTCCAAATAACTTTGTAGATCATTGGGGAGCGGATGGCACTGTACACGAAGGAGACTGGCGTAGTGAATTTAGAAGTAATGGAGGTCGGCCACTAAGATCGATGTCAACTAACATTCGCAGATAGACAAAGCTCGCTATGCAATTTAGAAATACACTAGCGGAATATTTCTGTAATGAAGGATCAATTTCAAATCAAAAAAAAGAATTTAATATTATGAACAGCATTATTTGTATAATGCCTTCTTAATTTAATCAAACTTTAACATTGATTTGAAATATGTCTTAATTTATATGCATGGATGTCTTAGTAATAATACAATTACATAAGAACAGAAAATTAATAAATATTTTATTTTTCAATTTATATACTACTAGATGTAACCCGGTGTGCTTCGCTACACCCTGCCCCTGCCCCCCCCCCCCCCCCCACGCATCGTTATAAGAGGGCTCACGCAAAGTCCCAAGGCTCTCACTAATACAGTTATTCAGATATATCACATTTAATATTAAGTTTGTGTAGGGGTGCCACGCGCATTTGTCCAATCCCGCCCATTTCTTTGTCTGACCACGCACGTTAATAATAGATGACCTGAGACGAGTTTGCAAAGTTTTCTCTATCATAGTACTTAATATATATGATATTTAAAATTTACTTTGTATGGGAGGTGCCACGCCCGCTAAAAATATTTTAAAAAATTACAGCCTGTAGCACTCCCATATCCGCTGTAAGACCCTGTGAAAATTTCAGGAAGGTCAGATGAGTAGTTACGAAGATTAGCTCCTACAAACAAACAAACAAACACAAATTACCTCTTTATTACGCTAGTATAGATTATTAGCATAGATTTTTTTATTCGAATATGCTGATATACAACGGTTTTTGATTTTTTCATTCGGCACAACAATTATCAGATTTTTCGGCGTTCCTACCCTAGAGCAAGGTACATGTAGCTGCCCATGAGAAGAAGATGGATTATCAAAATTAGATCTGGCAACACTTATCTATTGGCCTTGAACTTAGAATATCATTTGGCAATTTTTCTTTTTAGCGATTTTTGATTTTGCCCATTTTTGATTTTGAAGATTTTTTTGGGCGATTTTTATTTTTCGCAATTTTCGGTTTTGGCCAATTTTTAATTTTGGCGATATATTTTCCACGACAAATCACATTGATAACTAATGTACTTGCCAAAAAAATATTGCTTTCGTCGTACTTCATATTATTTATATTGGAGGTGCCACGCCCACTAATCCCATCCCGCCCAATTTTTATTGGACTACTCACATTAATATCTGATGGACTCGTGCAAAATGTCGAGTTTTTTCCTTTTATAGAACACCAGTTATATGATATTAGATATCTAATTTGCATGGACGGTGCTACGCCCACTGCTATGATCACGCCCATTTGTTTGTTCGACTGATCATACAAAGAACCTATGGGCTCATGCAAAGCCACAAAGCCCTCTCTTTGACAGTACTCCAGATATATGACATTAAATAGTTACTTTGCATGGGGAGTGCCACACCAATTTTTTGTCCGACTACTCATACTAAGATCTGATGGTGTCGTGCAAAGTGTCACGCGCCACGCCCACTGCTCCGATCACGCCCATTTTTTGTCTAACTAATCACATGGGGCTCACACAAAGTCCCAAGACTCTCACTGTTACAGTACTCCACGCCCACTTGTCCGATCCCGCCCATTTCCGGCGTAGCCACTAATATTAACAATAGGTGACCTCACACAAATTTGCAAAGCTCTCCCTGTCATAATACTCAATATATGTATATGATATTAAAAATTTACTTTGTGTGGGTGGTACCACGCCCACTAAAAATATTTAAAAAATTATAGCCTATAGCATTTCCCATATCCGCAGTAAGACTCTGTGAAAATTTAAGGAATATCAGATGAGTAGTTACGGAGATTACCTCCTACAAACAAACAAACAAACAAACACACATTACCTCTTTATAATATTAGTATAGATATAACATAAATTTTATTAATTGATTGTTTCCAATAGTTAATAGAACTAAAGAATTTGTTTAACTATTCCTTTTAATTGTATTTCAGTATTACTAATTGTGTTTAAGAACTATCTATTGTGTTTCAGAAGTTAAATCCAATTGATAATTCTTTAAACACAATTAGTAATTCTGAAATACAATTTGAAAAATTGTAGCTAAAAGTTAAATAAACATATATAATAAATAGTTATAATATTTAACAAGAGAAAATTTTTTTGGCAAATTAAATTAAAATTCAAGTAAATAGTTTAGAAAATAAAATTATTGAGTAAATTTCAATTTCAACCTTATTTTATACCTAACTTCAATACGTATAAACCAAGGTTGAGATTGGAATATTAACTCTGGCTCTAATTTTAATTTTGTACATCTGTTATTAAATCCATCGCATTAGTTTTCTTTGTATTGCTGATTGAATATAATGTTGCAGCAACCATTTTCCCAAATGTATTAAAGTGATCAATTTCCTTTCGGTTTCCTTTATCCTCCTCTGAAAATACTTCATCCAAATCATGGTGAGTTATTTTTCTTTCTTTTGCCAGCTAATAGTGGTGATTCCAGATCTACATCTAGATCAAAGCTGTTCATCTGTTCAACAATATAATTTTTAATTTGTTAAAACTGTTTATCTACAAAATTAATTTCGTACTAACGGTCGTGCAGCTACATGAGGCGCTAAAAATTCCAGATGCAATCTTTCCATGTTTCTTCTTTTTCGCATATGTGTAACGCGTCCATATTTTAATACAATGATCCCCTGTAATAAAAAATATTGTTACTAAGTTTTTTTTATTTATTTTTTTTAGTAGAACTTACCTCCGTATCCCCATTTCTTTTACTATTTGCGACCATACACCCCGTTTTTTTTTTGGCAGCCTATAATTTTTTTTATTATATTTGTCACGCAAAATATCATTTTGCTCAATTAAAATTATAAGTTTGTCATCGTCCATTCTCACTTTTATTTAATTATATTTATATATCTTTCACAATGATGACATTGCTGCAAGAGGTGTTATGTTTATTTATTTTTTTTTATTTATTTATTTTAGTCTAAATTTAGTTATTTATTTTAGTCTAAATATATAAATTTACAATAATATTTAAAACTAGGTATTCAAAAACAATATTATATTACGTTTAACAACATTAATATCTTAAGAGTATTCTATGAAATTATAAGGATCATTAAAATTCTCAGATAATCTTCTGAACGGATCAGCATTTGCATAGTTTGAGCGGAAATACTGGATGGACAAAGGATTGAAGTAGCGGGTCGGACGTTGACGTTGGTTGACATTCAGAATTTTTCTTCGGCTATTTAAGGAACGCAATTTAATTTGAGCTAACCTTGAACTATACGACGGTAGATTAATAGAAGAATTTGAATATAGATTTCGTAAGCAGAACAGTAAAAATTATTTTTGAACAGACTCAATGTGAGCGGCGTAATGTGGATCCCAAACAACAGAACCGTATTCCAAAATCTGTCTGACAAGTGATGTGTTTTGTTATGATTGAATAGCAAAATTCTTTGGCCCAACGCTTGATAAAGGCAAGTACTCGACGAGCTTTATTAGCTGTTATAGTAATATGTTGAGAAAATGTTAGTTTTGTATCTAACAAAACACCAAGATCAAGAATGACGTTCACGTACTCCAACTGATAACTGACAAGAGAATATTTATCCAAACATCCTTGTTTTCTTAAAAAACGCATGTATTTACATTTTTTTAAATTTAAATCCAAAAAAATTTAAGTTACACCATTAAAACGTTAGAGAAATTAATTATAGATGGAACATCATTAATGAAAATAGAAAATAAAATTGGCCCAAGATGGCTACATTGCGGTACACCAGAATTTAGTTTTATATTTTTAGACGTAGTATTATTAAAACGAACACATTGCACTCTACGAATCAGGTAAGATTGAATCGAGTTTATGCAGTTGTTGGCAAATTCCATTAAGTGCAATTTTCTAAGTAATAGGCAGTGATTAACTTTATCAAATGCTTTACTGAAGTCTGTATATATAACATCAGTATGTTTACCATTGTAGAAACCACGATTAATTAATGTTGAGAGTTCAAGTAGATTTGTCGTATTGAACATCCTCTACGAAATCCAAGTCGAGAAGGTGTTAATAAAGATGAAACTTGTTGGAAAAAGTCAAATAGAACTAGCTAAAAAGCATAACATTAATAAATCTATAATATCCCGGCTCATAAAAAAATATAAAACAAAAAAATCTGTAAAAACATTGCATTTGGAAGGAGCACCAGGGAAGACAGATGAAAGGACAGACAGTCACATTGTACAAATTGTGCAAAAATATCCATTAAAATCATCAAAAACTATTTTAAATGAGTTATATTTAAATTTAGATTCAAGGACTGTTCGTCGCCGAACATTAGGAGCACGTATCCGAAGCTTCAGGCCAGCAAAAAAAAAAAACACTGCTCACTAAGAATCATTGGGCGAAAGGGTAGAACTTATTTATTTCAATTCTATTTTGCTAAAATGCTTAGCATATCAGTATTTGTAGGCTTCATTTTGCAAAAAAATATCAAAACTGGACGCCTAAAAAATGGAAAACTGTCTTATTTAGCGATGAGTCGAAATTTAATATTCTTAACTCTGACGGAATATGCACTATTCGCCACAAGAAAGGAGTTCGTTAAAATCCATGATACTGCAATCCAACTGTGAAGCATAGCGGTGGTTTTGGCATTGGACCCTTCCACGAAATCGACGCATCAATGGACAAATTGAAATATAGAGACATTCTTGCTTATGTTATAATGCCACACTCTGGGTGGGAGATGCCGCTTAGTTGTTTATTTTAACATGAAAACGACCCGAAACATACTTTGAAGCTGGTAAAAGTGTGGCTCGCTGAAAATGGGGTTCAAAAACTTGATTCGCCGACCCAATCACCTGATTTGAATCCTATTGAGAACCTATTTGGCATTTTAAAGCAGCACTGAAAACTGAGTGGAAACGCATTCCTGTCAATATTATCAACCACCTTATTGAATTCATGCCACGTAGATGCCGCGGAGTTATAAAAAACTGAAGTAGTGTAATTTTGAGTTTTTTGCAAAAAAAAAAAAAACATAACGGATCTTTTAGTTTACAATTTTTAGTTTCGTCGTTTTATTTGTAATGTTATAAAAAGTTAGAAATAATAAAGAAGATTTTGGAAAAACAGCAATAACATGCTTAAAAATACAAGAAAGGTCAATAGTGATTTTGGTTGCTTTTGTTCTTACCAACACTGTATATGTGGTGTAGTTTTCGATTTTGATTTTTAATAAATTATTCGGAAAAATATTATAGAAATATTTATTTTTTTTCAATGCTTTTTAATTGTTGTGATGTACATACGTATTTTTAAAAACTTTTAAAACCCGTTTCTAAAAGTTATTTTTTGAATATTTTAATTGTTTGAAAAAGTTTTTGAAATTCAAAATACAAAAAATCTTTTAAAAAAAAAAAATTTTTTTTTTAACAATCTTATACATAACTATTATTAACAATCAACGCTAAAATGATTGTTAACTCATAAAAACCAACCAACCAGCAAGATATTACAATGTTTAATTGTTAATTTAGCAACAATCGTTATTGCTAAATATTATCATACAAATTTTTTCTCCAAAAGTATAAATTCGTTATATGAAATAATTGCAAAATTGATATGTTTAAATTATATACAGCCGGCTCAAAAGCTGAGTGCTCACCACCAACTTAAATTTTCAAATGAATATTTTTATTAAACATTTATATTTTGTCGAAACTTTTTTTATATTTTTTTATGTACTATACTTAGCAATATCTCAACATCGAAAAAAAACCATATAAGAAAAATGTCATTACCGCCACCTTGTGGCTACTTTTTGCAACAATTGCTAAAACAGAAAAATATATAATTTCAAAACCTTTCAAAAGAGGTATCCGTGATGAAACTCTGGTCAAGAACTTCAATATCTAATATTTCTCCATTCCCTTTAACATAGCAATGCTTAGTTTCTGAGATATGCATAGTCAAATGTCAAAAAAAACTAAGAATTTTGCATTTTTTCGGATTTTTATCAATTTGTGTCCGAGCCAAAACATTTTATCGTAAAAAAACGGAACGAAAGAATTTTAGATATTGAAGTTCCAAACTAGGTAGAGTAATTTTTGCATAAAAGCCTTCAGTCATTTTTGTGCCATATGAAATGATTTATCCATTTGCACATAATTCATTCAGCCAGTTCTTTTTCGCAGTGTACTGATAAATTTTTTATCTTAAACGAAAGATTACTCTTCCAACTGAGTATCCCAAAATTAAAAAAAATTGTATTTTCAGTTGAAAAATCGAAGTCTCCAATATCATCCTATATTTCACACAACGGATAAATGAGGGCCACCGTAATGTCCATTTGAGGTAGCCGAATGTATCCCCCAATGAATAGAAGTAACCTATGTATATACATATATAAAAACGTTGGTGCATTTGTTTGTAACGAATGATCTCCGGAACCATAAGAGCTATTGAGCTAAGATTTGCACCATAGGTTTTTTCGAGCTATTCTGTGTTTTTTTTTAAGTTTTAACCCTCTAGCAGGCATTAGGGTCAAGTTATAAACAAAATTCCTACTTTCAGGGCGATTTGACTGCAATTCAGAATGTATGTATGTTTTATGATAGGAAATTTTTGTATGTATAAATGGACCCGATAGGTGGCGCTGGGGTAAAGTCATTTCGAATATTCTTATTTACGGTGCGATTTTACTGAAACTAAGAATGTGCATATATAAATGTTAGATGATGCCAAAAGATTTTTTGTTGGATCCGGTAGATGGCGCTGGCGTTCGAAAAATAATGAGTCGTCAAATTTATTTAAGTTATATAAGTTACAAAATTCACAAACGTTTTTATATACAAATATTTTAACCAAAAAGGAAGGAAAAATTGCATTAGCTATTGCTTTATCCGGAATAGCAGCAAAATTAGCGCATGGTGGTCGTACAGCTCATTCAGCACTCAAATCAGCGTTAAACGTACAAACGAATGAGAATGCCGTATGTAATATAAAAAAACATTCCGGTATGGCAAAATTTCTGCAAAAATGCAATATTATTATTTGGGATGAATATAACATGGCTTACAAACATTCCTTAGAAGCACTGCATAGAACGTTAAAAGATTTGAAAGGCAATGAAAGACTTTTTGGTGGAGCTCTCATTTTATTATCCATGATCCAACGGCTGAACAATTTTCAAAACAACTACTTGGTTAAGTGAAAGAACTATTTTAGCCGCAAAAAATTTCGATGTCGATAATATTAATGTTGTTATTCAGGATATGATTGATTCCGAAACGTTTTCTTTCCAATCTGTAGATAGTGTTGTTGAAGAAAATGAAGCAGTCAATTATCCAACAGAATTTTTGAATTTACTTGATGTGCCCGATCTACCTCCACATTTATTAAAATTAAAAGTTGGTTCCCCAATAATTTTGCTACGTAACCTCAACGCTCCGAGACTATGTAATGGAACCAGGTTAATTGTTGAGAGAATAATACCCAATGTTATTGAGGCCACAATTCTCAAAGGCAAATTTAAAGGAGAACATGTCTTGCTGCCAAGAATTCCTATGATTCCTACCGACACACCAATAACATTCAAAAGATGGCAAATTCCGAACAGATTGGGCTTTGCCATGACCATTATTAAATCTCAAGGACAATCATTGCAAATTTGTGGTTTGGACCTCGAAAACAGTTGTTTTTCCCGTGTCGGAAAGCCATAAAAATTTATTAATTTACTGCCAGAATAATGAAACTAAAAATATTGTTCACCCTTTTTAGAATTACAATGATAGAAATATATTGGTCATTCTTATACACATACATATTACAATAAATATTTATGTTATTGTTATGTATTGTTGATCTCATGTTCTTTTCTTTCAAATGTTGAGTTAAATAGTTGTCTTCAATTTTTTTCCAATATTTCTCTTACATTACAAAAATTATAATCTTTCTTTCATTAGAAAAATATATACATGATCTTAAACTGAACAATAAATGACTAATTATTCAAATACAGATCAACAATACATAACAATAACATACAACACATGAGGTACAATGCATTTGTGTAATCTGTTAAGATTTCACATGCCATTACAGTTCCATCTAGAGGACAATGGCAAAAACAAAGAGCTGTTCACATTACAAGACTTGTAATTGATCTGGCTATGTTAATGTAGAGAAAGCTAAAAATTGGAAAAGCTCAGCTTGTTCGTACAAACTCTCGTATATAAAAAGAAAAAACATTTCTCATGTTCTTTTCTTTCATATGTTGAGTTAAATAGTTGATTAAGCATGAGTTGAAGTAATAGGCAGAAGGATGCTGAAGATGAACAAGTCGCTTTGTTCGAAAGTAGCTACTCCATCTAGCGCTGTCTTCAATTTTTTTTTTCCAATATTTCTCTTACATTACAAAAATTATTATCTTTCTTTCATTAGAAAAATATATACATGATCTTAAACCGAACAATAAATGACTAATTAATAAATATTTATTTTAATTTTCATAAATAAAACATGGTTTTTCTTTAACAGTTTTTAATTAATATTAACAAATGCACAAACTTTTTTTTATATAGATATATACAGATTCTAACTAAAATTAAAAATTCATTGAGGGCAAAACAACGTTTGCCGGGTCCAGCTAGTTTGATATAATTATCTTTAACTTGGAAAAAAAAGGTTTTTTTTTTGAGATATTGCTAACTATACTGTAATGTTTTTTATTATGTACTTTAATATTAAAAAAGAACTTCATAATTTCCAATTTTAAAACAAAAACAAAAGTAAATAAAATTTTAGCTTCAAAAATTAAGTGCTCAGTTATGGTTTTTCTTAAAAAATCACTTCGAACACAGAAATTTTTATAATTTAATACTCAGTTTGAGGGCTTTTATTTTTAATTATGGCTTATAATCGTCTCTGAAAAGAATTTCCTAAATTTTGGGTCATCTCCGCTGGAATTTTCGCCCATTCTTCCTGTAGAGCTTTGACCAGATCGTTTTTGTTGTGAATTTCTCTTTATCTTACCTTTTTCCCAGAGATTTTCGATGGGGTTAATGCCCGGAGGCTGGGAAGGCGTTTCCATCCATTTTTGTGTATTATAGAGAAGCAATAACTTAGTATTGGCGACCGTATGTTTTGGGTATTGTCCTGGGTGAAGATATAATTTGGCGGCAGACCAATTTTTTGCATGTTGGGACTGAAATGGGTCTTTATAATATCGATATATGATCTAATATTTCATCCATTATATGCAAATTCCCGTCATCACCAGCACTTATACATCTCCATACCGCCAGTTTAAAAGTGGAACATAGGTTTTTATCTCTTATTATACCCTCCACTCCAGTGTGCAGAGGGTATATATAAGTTTGTCATTCCGTTTGTAATAATTAGAAAAAAAATTTTGGACCCCATAAAATATATATATTTGTGATCCTAATAACAACCGGAGTTGATATAGCGATGTCCGTCTGTCCGTCTGTGGAAATCACGATGACGGCATCAATCGGGCAGCTAGGGTGCTCGTTGACATAAAAAATGATTCACTAACATCCTAAAAAGTTTGCTTTTTAAAATCGTCCAAATCGGTTGATTAGGGCCCGAGATTTGAATGAAGAACTAAAAAAAGTCTTGAAAAAATATAATTTTCTATGTTGTTCTTGTCACGATCACGCCCTCAATAGTGCAGCTACAGTGATCAGTTTTAATGAGAATGATTCACCAAATTTATGGGAAGATTTCTGTTTCAAAAATCATTAAAACCGGTGGAACAGGTCCAGGGAAATCTCTGAAGAATTAAAAAAAAATGAAAAATATGATGTTTCTATATTGTTCTTGTTGTTATTCTAAGTATTGTGCTGTTGTCATAGCTGGACTTGTTGTTTTTGTGGTCGTTGTGGTAATAATATAATAAAAACTAACCCTTTATACATTTTTTTATTAACTCTGGTAGAAAATTTTAAAAGTTTCCTTTGTTTTGGCATCACTAAAAAAATTTGTCAGATCATTTCTGTTATTACCACGAGCCTGCCTGCAAAATTTCAAATCGATTGGGTCACGGGAAAGTTGTTAAAATCGATCCAAAATTTTTTCGACAAGCAGACACTACGAGTTAATATAAAGGGAATAAAAATTCACCAACATCTAAAGCAAATGATGCTAAAATACCTAGTGTTAATAAAAAAAAACAATGTAAATTTACCAAAAAAAAAATTTATGTATAAATTTATTTAAAGAGAAAAACACAAAAATAACGTTTGATGTTGTATTTTGTGTGTGTAATATTTACATATACATACATGAACATATTAAATAATACAAATAATATTCATATATTATATGTATATATGTATATCCATAACAACTGCATGTTGAAAATAAATCGGTATATTATTTTATTTACATAAAATTCTGCAATATTTTGTTGTGGGGAAAATACATTTCTTTTGCATTAACAGAGTGTCACTTCATTTTGCTCAGCGTGACTATGCCACAGTAGATGGCGCCACAATTTTTGTTTGTTCTAATTAGCTTTGCAATAGTTATTTCTATTTTAACATGAATGTCAATATTTTCAAATAGATATTATACATAACAATGTTAAGAGTATACACGGGCTGGTCTTTTATTTCATACGTTTTTTCATTATTCTTTTACAAATATGAACATAAGTTTGGCATATTAACTTTTTGTTGTCTTTTCAAAATAGAGTTACCGAGTTCATCAAAGAGTTTCTACCAAATCAAAAAAAAAAAAAATTGGACACTTATTAGATTTAATCCAAAAAGTTCTTTCGTATCTTGATATATGACTTATCACTCGTTTAGCGAATAATTCATTCTTCATCCTGCGCAAATGTTTCCATATCCACTATGTTGGGAGTTATAACTCTCGGGAAATAAAAATTTATTTTATTCAAAAATTAACCAAGTGCCGCCCTTATTACGCCATCATATTGACGCAAAACTCCAGCTGTGACATTAAAACAACAGTACCAATTTAAGGCAGGTAAATCATATATATTTTTTTTTTTCAAATAATAATGGCATAGAATATGAGAAGGACAACACGTATGTACAACAAAATTGTTTTTTTTTTCCAAACGATACGGATTGTTTAGATTGACAGGCTAGTGAATGCCTGTTGTCCAGGCCGTTATCCCATTTAGAATCTGTAAGGAATCATCAAATCGACATAATAAAAATAACAAACAATATGTTTCTTCTCTAAAAGGGTTTTTTTTTTGGGAAATATGGGACCAATTCGATGATCCCAAATCGCAAATATACCTATGGTGCGTAAAGATGTATTTGTATAAGCTCTGCATATAAAGTGATTTTCGAAGTAAATAAACGTTTAACAACATTATAAACACTGAAAGAGCTCACAATTTAAGCTATGTATAAGTTTTTCCTAGACTTACACACTGTATTATTACAACAACTCGTGAGCCTAATCATTTGTATAATCGAATCACTTTCAACCGAAACAGGAGAAATAATATCATAATTGAAATAAGACATATGTTAATATCAAACTGGCAATTTTACATTACCGCAAGTCGTCTTTTGAATAATATTCCACCAATTACACTGTTCAAGTTGTAAAATGGTACTAACGTGAAAACCATATGGTTGTGTTTGGATGAGCCCCCTGACTACTACTCCACCGATGAAAGTGCCAATTTGGCTCATTGGGAAAAATTAATGGCGTTTTGTTTGAATTTCGGTCAATTTGTCAATTTTTTACAATTTTCAGATCATTTAAGCCCATTTAAGTCGCTTTTCCTGTATTCAAAATTTCTAGTGTTACCTTTATACGGCTCGCAATTACTATTTCCACCATTAGAACGCACATTTCAACTGAGAAAATCAACATTTTTAGCCTATTTTCATAATTTTTGCCCATTTTTCATCGATTTTCTTGTTCTTGCGCAAACTTTCGACATAATTCTTACCGTTTTTCCTTTTTACAATATATTATGCAATATTATTGCCATTTCAAGCAACTCAGCACAATTTTTAAATACAAAAACCATCCTTTTTTACATTTTTTCGGATGATTTCAGCGTTTCTTTTATTGATTTAAATAAATTTTTTGTGGTTGCATACATTTTTTCGGTACAAAAATGAATGGAAATGCGTGTTTCTCCGTATTAATGTGGCAATTGAAATAAAGAAATATGCAATGGAATATAATTCGTTATCCTCCAATTCCATTAACAAATTCCAGCAAAGATCTGCCAAAAGTGAATCTTATTTTTTTCCACTGTACCAGTGTTCCAACTGTGGTGATACCTGGTGGAAACGTTCCACATGCTCGTCTGATTCAGACGGCAACTGACGCTCAAAGTGATCCTGGTGGTGATGCATTAAATGCACTTTCAACGACATTCCAACACCGATATTTGCGAAAGATTGCAGCATATCTTCAACAATGGCACGCCAATTGTCCACCCGATGAATGCCGAGAACTTTTTCGATCACTGCTTTCAGGCTATTTTAAGCGATGAGTTCCTCCTCTTGAAGGACATTGTTGAAGTCTTCATCCTTAATCAGTTTGCAAATGTTTGGCCATTCAACACACCTGAATTCAATATATGATTTTATATAAAAACTTTCAAGAATGCTTTATCTTTGTTTGGCGGAAAAAGAATTCCAAATATTTATTTACCTTCTTTAATTTTCGCTTCATTCAAGCGTGGAAAAATGTACTGCAATCGCCCAAACGCCAATCAATTTCCACGCGCCAGTAACGCTTTGATGAAATTCTTCATTAACCCAAGTTTAGTGTGCAATGGTGGCAGCAATACCTTATCCATCGGCACCAACACCTCGTGCATAATGTTCTGCTGTCCGATTAGACGATTTGTTCTCGGTAACCAATCTCGTTTTTGATACTGTGGTGTATATAGCGAATCCCACGTACACAAGTAGCACATATTTTTAGTGTAACTAGTTTGAAGGCCACAGTGCAACCACTTTCAAATCAGCGCATATTTTCCAACAATGTTCATGGTATTTCACAGAATCCAAGATAAGTTTCATCGAATCATACGTTTCCTTTGTTTTCACGGCAAGCGCAATTGGCACAGAGTTTTTTGTATTATCGAAATACAGCAGCACAGCCTTGAGACTGCTCTTCGATCCATCAATGAACAAGCGCCATTGGTCCACATTGTACGTGTAATTCATGGCCGACATCAAACCATTGATACTATTACAGTACGTAAATGAATTGTTTTCGTTGCGCGTGAAAAACGGTAGAAATTCATGCTGTCGACCACGCGAACCGAACACTTTAACTTCTGGTTCCAGGATGTTCACAGCTTTAAGAATTATGGTTTTATTTTGTGACAACTTTAGTTGTCGTGACATTATGTTCAAGCGCTATTGTGTAACTTCAATGTGTTGAAAATGGTCAAAAATTAACAAATTGATCGAAATTCAAACAAAACTCCATTAATTTTTCCCAATGAGCCAAATTGGCAAATTCATCGGTGGGGTAGTAGTCTGGGGGCTCATCCAAACACAACTATATGGTTTTCACGTTAGTACAAGAAATTTCGTGTTAAAAACTTGAACAGTGTTATTAGAGCAACCAGCAACGTGTTACATTAAAAAAAAAATAATTTTTCAGCCTTATTATTAATATTTTTACTTCAACTTAATTAATTTATTATTATTATTTTTTTTTTTTTTTTGTTTTTATTAATTGTTACATAATAACTTTCATTTGTTTATCACAATATTTATAACAGATGTGTAAAATTATCTTATAGAATTATTATTTTTTTTTCTTTTCTTTTCGTTTTTTTTATGCTTCAAAATAACGTAAATTTAACAACATCTGTACTTCCATTACTTTAAGACTCATGTTTTGCTGTAGATGTCACCAAAATAAAATAAATAAATAAATCAAATTTGTTATTTTGTCAAAAACACAAAGTTAATTAAACTGGTAGATTTAAGGTTACCTTACATACCTTAAATCTAATTATGTACAATCATATAAATACATTAATTTTGTGATTATATCACCATACTCAATTACCTAACTCGCAAAACCGTGTAAGAGAAAAGTCATTCCTTTGAAGTGTTAACTCCCAGACTTTTTGATTCTCCTCTTCACTTTCTTCAAATAGTCGACAAGCGTATTGCACAATCAGCCGATAAACAAACTGAGATGATTAAAGCCTTATGCCTGGTTTTCATTATGTCATTTTCAATGGAAATTGTTGTCAATTATTGTCAGCTGTATGAAAACGGGTTTTAATGTCTTGTCATTTACAACCCCTGGCAACATTTGACATCAGAAATGAAATTGCCAGCATGTTGGCATTTTGTTTGTGTTTGACAGCCGGATTTTTTGTTCGTTTATAAGATGTTATGAATACGTAATGAATAGAAAATTACGAGATGTCAGTTGAGGCAATTGTTTGTTGTCAGCTTATATGACATAGTGAAAACCAGGCATTACTCTTAGAAACTGAGAATCGGCTATTAACAGAACTTGATAGAGACAGTGTTGCCATAATTTGAAATTGCAAAGATGCTAATTTGCAAAAAAAAAAAAGGTGCTAAAACATACTGGAGTCAAAAAAAGTTGCTAATTTTTTTTTTCAAATTTCATTACCTTTATATTGAAAAATTAAACACTTATTAATAAATTCTTTGGTTTTTAAATCGAAAAATTAATATAAAACATAAGTTTCGATTTATATTTTTTAAATTTTAATTAAAATTATTTTGGATTAAATTAAGTATTTTTAATTTTACAGGGATTTTTTAATTTCAAATATAACAGAATTTACATTATCAAAAGATACGATTATATTACAATAATTGGCTTATGGAATCTAATATTTCTGTGATGTCTTCATCTTCAAGTTCTTCTTGGCTCTGATATTTTTCTGACGATCGACTTTTATCAACGACATCGCTCGGTATACTGTAAGTGTAACACCACCCATTTTTCAATTTCAAACCTTCTTTTATACGTATTACAGAACATAACAACTAGGATTTTATTCTGTTCAATGTTTGCTTTTAACTAAAGCCATTAAACTAAACAAACGTTCAACTTCGGCTTTTGAGAAAGACAAAACTAATAAAGACAATACAAATATTGATAACTCTTTAAATGGATTTTCGCCAATGGAATTTTTGTTAACTTCTGTCCATAAAGAGGTTGTATTCAGTGTTGTATCCTAATATTGTTCTGTGATATAACTCCATTAGATTTGATTTTTTTCAGTTTCAGATGATCTTAACTTAAACTCTTCTAATATATTGGTTATCGGTTCTTTTACCCGGTTTAATATGTTCTGTATTCAAAATTTTGGCATTTTTTTAATACAATAATATTTTTTGGCAATCGACTTTTTAATTCATATAAAACTGCTGTTGGTGTTTACATTCTTCTATTTCAAAATATTTTATTATATTTGCTGAAAGAAACGTGTAAAGTGGTAAAAAGAGTAGTAAACAAAATTCTCGTATTACACTTTAAGAAATTAAAAATTAAAACATATTCAATACCATTAAAATTAAAATTGTATATTCAAATATAATGAAAAAAAAATCAAAAAAAAAGATGCTAAAAGCAACCTTTTATTAATAAAAGGTGCTAAGTTAGTGTCTAGCATCTTTTCATAAATTTTAGATGCTAAACGACAAAAAAAAGTTGCTATATCTAGCAATTAAAATGCTAAAATGGCAACACCGGATAGAGAATATGTTTTATACAAAAAGAGACATTGATCATATAACTGAGAGAGTTACAAAACTAGAAACAGTGGCAGACAAAATTGTTACATTTAAAAGTTTAACTCAGAAATTAAAGATTCTATGTTTAAAAAATGCAGATTCAATTATATTTGCAAAGTTATCGATATATGTACCAATTTTACCTTTAAAAACAATTCACAGGTTGCAAAACAGAAATATTAAATCTACAGAAAATACTTAGGCCCAATACACAGGATGATTTTTAAAAATGTCGTTTTTCTTAATTCTCTCTTGAAGCTGTTACCAAAAGCATATTGCATTCATACGATGATTTTTAGTTGCATGTCTTTTTTTAAATCTGCTTTAGTTTATTTTTCGCATTAAAAAAATATAAAAAATATATGACTTAATGTAAATTCAGATTATTTTTTTAAATTCTTCAATTCAATTTATTTATTTGTTAAATATTATTTACATCCTTTTCTACTTAATTTATCATAATTTTAAAAACTTTATACAAAAACCTATTTAATATTTAAATTAATATTTAAATTAAATACAAAAACCTATTTAATATATAAATTAGAATGAGTAGAATATTTAGAATATCTGATCAAATAGAAGAACGTATCAATATTTAAAAGTTTTAAGTTAAAACCTATTCAGTTTAAAGAAATTACGCATGTAAGCGATTTTTGATCTCACTGAAGTGGCCACTTCAAAATACGAAAAAGAATAAAACGTAGTAAGAAAAAAAGAAATGAGTGTAAAGAGAAATGTTGAAAAAGTCTTCAAAAACAGAAATCGTGACTTTTTGTTTACCCCTCTTGCCTCTATACACCGTTCGCCTACAAACAAAAAAAGACGTCGAAAAACGCCGTCGTTAAAAATCATCATATAAATCACGCCTTAGAATGCAGTTATTATAGCTAAGATGACTCTGTCCTACGATAAAGACTTATTTTTGAAATCAGTGGGTAATTATATGTAACCAAATGATTCCAATAAGCTTTTTTTATACAAAAGAGAATTTGACCAATTTGAACAATAAATATAAAATTCTTCAAAAAGCTGTTCAGTTAAAAAAAAGCAAAAAAATCTACAAATTGACGTTTTTGACCAATTATTTCGTGATCAACCTAATTTTAACTGTTTTTTTATTTTCTATATTACCAAATATTCTTTTTTTTAATCATAAAGTAGTTTTAATCTTAAGTTTCTTCGTAATTTTTAATGTTTGTAAATCTTAATACGCTTTTGTTAGTTCTCAAATCATAACTTGCGTTGTTGTTAGTACAGTTGTTGATTTTGTTCTTCTAATTGAGTATTTCTGGTAGCTTAAGTGGAAGTTCTAAAGACGTACCTATGAACATTGTCAAAATTTTGGCTCAAAGTCTAAACAATAAAACTGACGAGCTTAGATTTGTGTTTGAAAACTTTAATATGGATGTTGTGTGTATATCTGAGTCATGGCTTACTACCTTTATGTCTGATAGCTTAATTTGTCTTGATTGTTAAAAAAAGGTTCAGATCCGACATAGTCCGCCACGGTGGAGGAGTTGCAATTTTTATCAAAAGTCATTTTCCGTGTAAACTTTCTTGTAAATCTGACTCCGAAGACCTTATTATACATTTTTTTTAGATTACTCATACCGAAGAAAACTGCTGATTAGTTGTGTATATAGAACTTAATCTCAAAATTGGCATTGTTAGTCGTGATGTTGTATTTCTAGGCGAATTTAATTTAAACATTTTATTGGAATCAACTCTGTAAGAAAATATGTCATATCTAGGTCTTCCTACTCATTTCTCTACCAGCAACAATACTTTGAATCACCTATTTTTGTAACAAATATTTCTAATATGTTACTTTATGACCAAATTTCTGCTTCATGTTTTTTGAAACATTACTTAATTTTTCTTGCTTACGTTTATCATATCCAGGGAGAAAAAAATTGTTTGTACTCAGATAAGGACTTTAAAAACTGAAATTATAACTTACTATAAGAATAATTTTGAGATATTATTTGGGTGAATTTCAACTTTAAATGATCCGTATATGATCAATTTTATTTTCTTGAAACTAACATAATAAGTTTATATGATACTACAGTTCCTTTATTAACTTGATTTTAAAAATTAAAAAATTTACAGCTCTCAGTATTGATGTCAATGAGTTGAAAACAGTCTTCAGTAATTTACCAGTAGTACACAACAACTACTCCTCCCTTTACAATTTTAACAAAGGTAATGACTCCATTAGTCACAATTGTTTTGAATTTTCGTGTGTAACTCCTGAAGATGTTTATCTTAGTATTATTGATAAGAACATTCATCCAGTATTTGTGAGGATAATGCTGCCCTTTCTGTTACCCTATCTAACACATCTGTTTAACTCTATTATAACCACAAGCACTTTCCCTTACAAATGGAAATATACCAAAATAATTCCTGTTCCTAATCCTACCACGAAATACCGCCACAAAGCAATCCTGTGTTACTTTCCAAAAGTACTCGAAAAGCTCCTTCACAAACAAATGATTACATACATACACGAAATCGGTTTGTTGTCGAATATACAATCAGGTTTTTGATATAATCATAGCTCTATTACTAATTTGACTGAAGTAACTGAAGAAATAAGGCAGGAAATGGATGATAATAAAGTTGAATTTTTGGTCCTACTCGACCATTTAAAGACTTTCGATACAGTCCACCACTTAGTGCGATGTGATAAGCTGAAACGTCTTTGAAACTACTATTCATCATCTATAAATCTACTTCAATCCTACTCAACAACGTTGAATATTATGAGAGAAGTACCCCGTGGATACATTTTAGGGCCTCTGCTTGTTTCTCTTTATACTAATAATCTGCCTTCACAACTTCTCCATTGTAAAATTCATATGTATGCCGATGGCATACAGTCATATTTAAGAAGTCGTACTGTTTCAATTAGTCACAATACAAGGAAACTCGAAGAGGATTTAAATAATATCCATCGTTGAGCTACGGCCAACCAGCTCTTTTGAAACCCATTAAAATCTATATGTTTGATGACAAGTAAATTATCAAAACAACCAACCATGGTTCTTGATATTGTAATTAATGGTCAAAAGATTGCTATTGTTTCATCTGCCAAAAATTTAGATATTATATTCAACAGCTCTCTAACGTGGTCAAACCATATAAATAATGTAGTTGGGCGAACTTACGTTAAACTGTGAACGTATATAATTCCTGGCTGTGAAATTTTTGCTAATTGCGACTCCTTGACAAAACATATTCCTTATGTTTTCGGTTAAGAAGATATTCTCATGTTATTCCCTTATCTTTTGATAATCTTCTAAAAATTTGAGCTATAATTTTTATACACAAAATTATTTACACAGAAAAACCTAGCTACCTCTTCAAAAAATTCCAATTTGCCAGGATTTAGTCTTTGGAATGCACTTCCACAGACTTGTCAACTAACAAGTAAAACTACAAATGTTTGATTATTTTGTTAATTTCTGTTGTTATTTTATTTTATTAATAATTATTGTGGTATATTACACCATCGAAATAAAAGTCGTGTGTGTGTTCTCAATTAATGATATTCAATGACTTGTTCTTTCTTTATTTCATTATTCCTTAGAACTAATCTTACATTAATACATATTAGGCTTGCCAGATTGATGGACATTATTCAAATACCTAACACGTTCCTCCTCAAGCTGTTTAATTAGTTTAAATCATATAAATTTTTAAATAATATACATACATATATTTTGAATTCATATAAGTGCTTTAAAACATTTTCTATTTTATCTATGTGTTTTGCCTTCTACTCTTCCCATTTTTCTAGGCCTTAATTTCCTTCTCGGTGTCTCCTTATTCACCGCCTCGGAATCATTGTCAGTTGTTTGACCGGTGTCTCCTTGCTCATTGTCGCCTGAAATTTCTTCATTTTCAATTTTTTTAATGTCTTCATTTTGCTCATTGGTGTTACTGGATGCTTTGTTTTCAGTTTGATTGTCATCGTTGCTGTTGTTATTGATGCTATTATCTATGCCACGAATTTGATCTAAGTGCCTTTTAATTTCCTTGTCATTATTTGAAAA
Organism: Cordilura impudica; assembly: GCA_963682025.1. Classification (NCBI taxonomy): domain Eukaryota; kingdom Metazoa; phylum Arthropoda; class Insecta; order Diptera; family Scathophagidae; genus Cordilura; species Cordilura impudica. Next base: position 201,654,506 of record OY821517.1, on the reverse strand, counting down.
TAAACATAAGTAGGATTGTGTACCAATTTGCTTTTTGACAGTGGCTGGAGACCAGCTTGGTTTATTTGGTTGCTATAATTACGTATAAGGACTTTTTGGCCTTCTCTAAACTGAACTTCGCGCCTACCTTTATGATGTTTAATACTTTTAGCTTGACTTGCTAGAATATCTTCTTTTGTTAGTGGTGGTTTTAAATTGCTAAAGCGCGTTTTCAAATTTCTACCGAAAAATAATTTTGCAGGTGACTCACCTGTAACGCAATGTTTCGTGTTGCGATAATCTATCAAAAATCTATTGATAACTACATCTAAATCTGATTCTTTTTCTTGCTTCAAATTTGCAATTACTGATTTTTTTTACAGTTTTTACGAAATTTTCTGCTTGGCCGTTTGTTGATGGATGACCGGGAGCTGTAAGAATTTGCTGTACCTTATTCATTGAAAAAAGTCTTTAAATTTGTCCGATGTAAATTGACGTCCGTTGTCACTTACGACAATATCCACTAATCCATATCTACAGAAAAGTGTCCTTAATACTTTAATTACAAAAGATGACGTGATTTCTTTGGTCAAAAAGACCTCCACCCATTTTGTAAATGAATCAATGATTATGAATAAGTAGTGACCCTTAATTGGTCCAGCAAAATCCACGTGTATGCGACTCCATACTGAATCAGCAGGCGTCCATGGAATTACAATGCTCTTTTCAGGACTTCCTTGCAGTTCCTGACAAGGCTTACAATTTCTTACTAGCTCCTCAATCTGCTTATCCATTCCTGGCCACCAAACATAACTTCTCGCCAACGCCTTTTTCTTTACTATACCAAAGTGTGACAAATGTAAATTTTGAAGAATGTGTGTGCGTAACTTCTGAGGTACTACAGAACGATATCCCCACAAAATGCAACCACATTCAACCGAAAGTTCCGTTGACTTTTCACAAAATGCCGTATAGTTATCACCTTTTAAGTTATGCAAGACCCCTCTACCAATAGCATATGCTAATTTTGATAAAATTGGATCGCGTCGTCAAATAATTTTCCTTTTCAACGTAATTTAAGTAATTGTTTTCAGTGAAATCATCTGAAATATTATGTTGTGGTATTCTCGACAGATTGTCAGCATCATTTAATGAACCTTTGACATGTTCGACAGTATAGTCGAATCCTGATAAAATCACTGCCCAGCGCTGCATTCGCGCAGAAGCCATTATTGGTAAGCCTTTGCTCACCAAAAATAGTCAAAAGCGGTTTGTGATCAGTTCGTAAAACAAACCGATGACCTATTAAAAACTGTTTCAATTGAATTACGCAGAAAATAATTGCTAATGCTTCTTTTTCTAATGTGCTGTAGTTAATTTCTGTTTTTGTTAGTGCTCTTGAAACAAAAGCGATGGGCTTAATTGTTTTGTCTGGACAAATATGTGATAAAACACCTGCCACTGCAGTGTTACATGCATCAGTCGTCAAAACAATAGGTAAACTAGGGTTGAAATGAACCAAAACCTGTTCAGACAAAATGTCTTTCTTTAAAATTTCATAGGCCTCTTGGCATTTGCTTGACCATTGAAATTTTATACCTTTTTTAATAAATTATAAAGTGGAGTCATCTTTTGAGCAAAACCTTTAATGAATTTTGAATAATAATTCATCATTCCTATTAGAGCTCTTAACTCTGCAACATTCTTGGGAATTTGTGCATTTGTTATTGAAGACGTCCTTTCTTCATTTTTTGTTAAACCGTTCGCATCTATAGTGAATCCTAAATAAGAAATTTGCTTCTGAAAAAACTTGCATTTGCTTACATTTAACTTAAGTCCGGCAGACTGTAATTTGCTCAAAACTAATTTTAAATTTTCAATATCTTGGTATACAACTACACCAGGAATTTCTCTTAAATGACTTTCCATCGTTTTCTGGAAAATAGCTGCTGCCGTCTTAATACCAAAAGGTAACCTTTTCATTTTTAATGTACCAATATGTGTACTCCACGTGCAAAAAAGTTGTGACTTTTCATCCAATAACAACTGGTTGTACGCATTTGCCATATCTAATTTTGTAAATAAGTAACCTCCCTGCAAGGAAGCGAAAATTTCGTCAATCCTTGGAAGTGGGTAATTAAAATCAACCAAATGTTTGTTGATGGTAACCTTATAGTCACCACAAAGACGCGAATCGCCATTTGACTTTAAAATGGGCACCAACGGTGTACCCCACTCAGAATGATCTACTTGTTCCAAAATATTATCATCTATCAATGCCTAAGTTGCTTTTCAACGTTTTCGGTCACCGATAATGAAACTGTTGTACACTTATATGCCCCTAACTTATTATCAAAAACTTCAAAAAATTGATTTTTAATTTCCTCAGCTATCAAATCAAAATTAAATGTTTCATTCACTGCATTCACTTGAACTAACTCAAAATTAAACTCGTGTAAAAATGTTCGACCTAGTAGAGGTGGTGTATTGCTATCAGTAACAACAACAATGGTGTTCTTTTTAACACCTTGATAACTAATGTCTGCTTCGTATTCACCAATAATTTTAATTTTATCGCCACTGTAACTTACATATTTATGTTCACATTGTCTAAAAAACCTTTTTATGTTGTTGTTTACAAAAAATGATTTTGGTATCAAAGTACAAGGAGCCCCTGTGTCACAAGCTGCTTCCAATTTTACTCCATCAATGATTACTGGCAGTGTGTAAGGACTCACCGAGTTTTTGTTCGAAATGCTAAAAACAGAAAAATTTAATTCATCATTATTGTATTTACGTAATGTTTGATCAGAATACGAAACATAACTTATATTTTTCTGAGATTTGTAATTACAAATTGAAGCTAAATGACCGGTTTTACCACACGAATGACATTTACTGTTTTTAAATTTACATGCATTTGCGTTATGGTTACGCCATCCGCAATGAGAATATCCACTTCTTCGTTTTTTTGATCATCGCTGCTGCTGTTTGCGTTCGTACAGCCTCTGCCGCTGCTATCATTGTTACTGTTACCACCGCTTCTACCATTTGACTTTCTTTGCCCTTGATAAGTATTTTTCCATGCGTTTTTTACATAATTAACTTCTTCTCTTTAGCTAATGCTATTTGACGAATTCATCTTTGTTTCCATAATCAATGCTTTTTTATATGCACTTGCTAAAGTTAACGTTTCATCTTCTTCACAAATTCTCTCAAATGTTTTTGCTGGTAGACCCATCACGAATTGATTTAAAATAAAGGCTTCAAGATTATCACCAAATTTGCAATTAAGTGCCATCTTCTCATAGATTGATGAAATAATTTTCTTTCTCGGAATACTATTTTTTGTGGAGTGTACTGTGTTTGCAAAATTTCACATAGTGCTTTATAGGTTTTTTCTACAGGTGATGTTGGGCTGCATAGACAATGTTAAACACTGTATGCATCTGAACCGATTAATTTTAATAACGTTGCTTTTTTTTATTATCGTCAGAGCAATTGATCTCAGCAAAGTGGATTTCTAAACGTTCTTTCCACATTAACCAATTGTCTGAATTTGGAGAAAACTCTGATATGGCTTGAGCTTGAGCCAATGTGACCGCAACTGGATCGGGCATTTTAATTTAATTGAAATTTTTATTTGTTTAATTGTGAGAAAATAATTTTTTTTATTTTATATGCAAATGTTTCTTGTTGTGTTTTGTAACTTTAACACTTCTGCTTGTATATTTTGAAGTATTTGTGTAAATACACAATTATTATTAACAATTATAAAAACAATTTTAGTTAATATTTAATTTACACCTCGTCGCCATTTGTGGTATATTACACCATCGAAATAAAAGTCGTGTGTTCTCAATTAATGATATTCAATGACTTGTTCTTTCTTTATTTCATTATTCCTTAGAACTAATCTTACATTAATACATATTAGGCTTGCCAGATTGATGGACATTATTCAAATACCTAACAATTATGTAATACATTTTATTTCTATCACCATATTGTACCCTTACAATGTATTAATCCTGTACTTGTAATTATAAAAATAATTTTTCCTGTTGTACAGGAGAGCACAATAAATAAATAAATAAATAAATAAATAAATAAAATATTATATAAATATAATATAATATTATATAAAAAATAAAATATAATAATATATAATTGCTAGTATGAATTGGAGAATATTTGAAGTATAAAATGAGCAAAAATTTACCAAAAATAATAATTGCAATTTATTTTATTTTGAAATAATTAACATTGTCTTTATAATTATAAATGATGGAGTTGTATGTTATGTTAATAATAAAACACAACAGCAATAACACAAAAAAGTGACACATCATTTGAAAGTATTTGAAAAGAGTAACGACCCTTACTAAGAGACAAAATCCATCGGTCCTATAGTTAAAGAGGAAATCTCTAAAAACATATGTCTTAGGAATTATGAAACACACTATATATTGAAATACAAAGCGCATTGTTTATGATATAAACGACCAAAAGTGGGTTCAGTTATTTATATATTTATTATATTTTTTTTAATATTTCCCAGTTACTAATTGTTAAATGAATCGTTGATGGATTTCAATGATGATGGAGTTAGTCTGTAGGTATATTAAGTACAAACACATGTATGTATGCGGATAGATATGTATGAATTGGATTTAACATTGTTCTAAAGTTGTTGTTTTTATGGTTTTGCACAGCATGTACCAGCATCACATTAACCTTCCAACACTGGCCGATTATGAACGCAGTTCTTATTTATTGTTGGCAATCTTACAAGTAATAGTAGAACTATGTTGAAAATACAAGCGATTTAATATAAACTCATTAAGTGAACAGAAAATATAAAATATACAATATCTATTCATAATATTTACACTCTGCGATAATAACGATGTAACGTGCGTTACCAAAATGTTTTGAAATAATATTTAATTGCACGAGCCCAACCCATCATAAATCCACTCAAATATTGACCATATTTTGTAAAGCTCTACAGTTGATGAGATTGATATATAGAGCAGTTTGCAATAATTTGAATATCGATGCTTATGATGGGTTATGAATAATACCTATTACTAGAAATTGTTTCTGAAGATATGTTATTTAGTAAAACTTTCAAGTTTAAACGACATTTAAAAACATTTGTAGGGTTAGTTTTAGATCTCACAAAATATTTGTCCGCTTAAACTTGACCCTCGGAGTTCAAAAATAAGCAACACCTCAAATTATACTCGAGCTAATCGCCGCATATACTTTCTTAGATCCGCATAATATTTGCTATTATTATAATTTAAAAAAAAATAATGATTATTATTATCAACAACTCTGACAGTTTAAGCATATCACACACACACACACACGTACACATGATTTTTTTTTTTTTATACATTATTATGTACAATTATTTGTTTTATGTATTAAGTATTTTTGGTTTAAGGAGCATCGTACTCATCATCAGCATTATAATGGAATTTTAGTCTGCAGCAATATCAAGTTGAAGAACAACTACAACAATAGCATACATTGATTTCGTGCATCAATCAATTGCGGCCCCAAAAACAGCTGGATTGTGATACTTTTGACCCCAAACAATCGATGTTCGATGAACGTTGGATAAACACGTTAAGTAATAGTTGCGATAGAAATGAGAAGAGATGAAATGATGATTAAAGCAAGTTGGTTATGTAGAAAACAAAGAAGTTAGAGACGGTCTAGGCCGACTATACAATGTGAGTACCTACAGCATGGGTGTAACGAAAGAATCTTCTGTTCAAAAATGTTAAAATTTGAGTTAAAGTTTATATCGAATGTATTTCTCTTATATGAGTAATTCGATCATGCCCATATTTAATGAGGTCCTCAATATGTGCTAAAAACATACAATAGAACATCTTCAAAAATATTATATATACACACAAAAAATTATTGGCTGGAAATCGGTTACCACCAAACAAATTTTTTATGGTTATAAGTTTTTTTATTGTTATTTTTTATTACATTTAAAAATTAAGTTGATTTTCTTCATTTACTATCATATAAATATAATTCTTATAAAATGACGGTATCAAAAACTGTAAAATTTGTTGCATTTATCAATCAAAGTCTTTATAAAAATATTCAAACTGGTTCAATACTACATATTGGTGATTAAAATAACTATTTCAATTATAAAAACATATTTTAAACTGAAAATATTTATTTAGATATTGTAACGGATTATTGATAGAAATATTACAGTTAAAATTTGTATTAATAATCATTTTTCGGTTATAACGAAAGAAACATAAACTTCTAACCTGTTTTGGTATTTTTAACCGAAAGTAAATTATACGAAAATATTAACTCAACCGATTTTTTTATTTTTGTTGTCACTTTTAAAAATTAATAGACATAAATCGTCTTTCATAATCTGATTAATATTTCAAATTTTTTTTTGTGAATATTGTATATTAAATGCCATGTATTATATGGACATACATTTCCGAAAATTTTATATAATTTTTATAATTTATCAACTCAAATCAAAAATAAAACCACCACCAACATGAAAGAATATTGAGCCGCTGGATCAACAATTATCGTAATTGTTCCTTTTGTAAACATAAAGATAAAATTAATTAAGAATATAATGCAGTGGGATAAGTTGCCATGTTTTCATGGATTATTTTCGTTCCACAATTAGATTTCTTTCCGAGCTTTACTGCTCGTGACACAACTTATTGAGAACATGTCCAAACCATATTTCATGTATCAACATATAGCTCAAATTCATGGAGACTATACATATACTCTGTGGTAATTAGAGCACCCATTTAAGGAATTTTTAAATAGATTGTGGGTAGAAAAATACTTTCAATAGAATAGTATAATGCAATTTAGATATTACAGGATAATTTTCTAGAAAGGATAAACTCATTTAATACACTATTTAATTAGGTTTTTTTTTATATGGTCCATTACGCAAAATATGTGACTTTTTGAACTGATCTCTTCTGATTTTTATTGATGTATTTCTAAATAAGAGATATACAAATTAAGCGAGATTAAAAAAGAAAATACGAGTGTATGTGCAGGTCCATGGTTCAAACCTCACGGCCGCCCTAAGTAGAAAAATTTCATATAGAAACAATCTATTCAATTATAACATAACAATTATCACAATGTTCAATAAAAACCGATTAAAAATACAGTGTAGTTATGAATTTTTGAAATATATGCTTTCTTCTTTTTCCTTACCATGGACCATTGAAACAAAATTAAAATTTGCATATTAATTACAGTACTAATTGCAATATGTCTGAAAAATGACTATTAATCTAACAAAAAAAATAAAATAAAAATGTGATTGCTAATTTAAACATATCTAATTAAATGGAAACCGGAAGACATAAAAACAATAAATGGGCAATATATTTAAATAATAAATTGAACTTTGATTATTTTTTAAATGATTTATAAACCAAGTAAGTTATGTTTTTCAAATTTATTCTTTATCCCTAAATTTTTATGAAAATATGCATGAAATGGATAAAATATTACTTTGCTTTGGCGGTCGTTCTTTTTTGTTATTTGATTTCTTTTTCACAATTAGCAATCTCATTTAAAACTTCTAAAAATTTTGTTGCATTAACTTAGTTGTTCTTTTGAAGAATATGGTAAAAATTTAAATTTTTAATAATTTTAATAAGCTTTATTGTGTTATTTTTTATAAGTGAACGAAGAAAGTGTATTTTGGAATCCGTAAACAAACATATATATTCTTTTTTTAATGTAAAACACTTTTATATTTTTTTTGGTCTCTTATCCATAAAGAAAAGTAAATAAATAAATAATAAATTAATGACAAATACATGGTTGCTACAGCAATAATAAAAATTTTAATTCCATTGTTTCAACTGAATATGCCAATTCATTCAATCGAATTTGCTTTAAGAGTTAGTTGCCTTGTACTTCGCATATTAATTAGGAAAATGAAATTCAGTAATCACAACAGAATAATGTCATAGTACATAGCACTACCAAAATTCAGTAGGCAATAAATGCGTTTATCACAACGAATCTGTTTTCTCTGTGAAATCAAAGTACATAGGTGGATCTATGATATGATAAGTACCTACAACCATCAGCATAAGTAGCAATCTCATCAAAGATCGATGTAGGGTATATGAAACGAAAAAAATATATGAAACGAAAAAAATAAATGAAACGAAATGTTCTTTAAATCTAACGAAATAAAAGTAAATTAAGAAAATCATAGTGTAAAAAAGTAATATCAGCTTGAGTAGAAAACATTTACATTCATCAATAGAAGAATAATAAATAACAAGATGATTTAGAACTAAGAAAGAACACAAATAATCACAACTACAAATACGAATTATGCTGAGCCAGCATGTTTAACAGCATCTAAACGAAAGGTGCACTAATGAGTTGTGTTAACGCAATTGCCAACTACGGACTACATTATACAACAGTTGCACTATAATTTGAGCTGGCAATATATGAAACTTACGAAAGATGTGTTACTTTTAAGATAAATGAATAATGAGATGTTCATTTTAATAATCAACTATCATACATCAACACAGATACACACATACAAATTTCAAATAACCATAACATCCATACTTTCATAAAGCATTGTAATGATTGTATACGAAAAAATATATTAACGAATCCAAATATTATTGGTGCATTTGTTTTTATACCCTCCACACCTCAGTGGCAGAGGGTATATATAGGTTTGTCATTCCGTTTGTAACGCATCGAAATAAATTCCTGAGGCCCCAAAAAATATATTTTCTTATTCCTTATAACAAGGGAAGTTGATTTACCGATGACCGTCTGTCCGTCTGTCCGTCTGTCTGTGGAAATCACGATCACGCCGTCAATATCTAAGCTAGACCGTTCGTTTTTGTATAAAATCGTTTATTAACATCCCAAAGGAGTTGCTATTTAAAATCGTCAAAATCGGTCAAAGGGTTCACGAGCTATGAATGAAAATTTGAAAAAACGCTTGAAAAAATAAAATATTTCAGTGTGTTTGTTGTTTTTCTTAAGATATGTTGTATATGTTGTAATTCTTCGTGTTGTTGAAGTCATTACAGTTGTGTGTATATTAATACTGCACGTGTCACATTGGGCTAAGCAAGTTTTACCACATATTTTTTTATCATTAAAATTAAATATTAAAAATTAATAAAAATGAAAAGTGGAAAATGAAAGATGAAAAATGGAAAATGAAAAATGAAAATGGAAAAAGGGAAATGGAAATTGAAAATTGAAAAATGGAAAATGAAAATGGAAAATTGAAAAACTAAAGATGAACAAGTAAGAGTGTTAAATGCGGCTGTGCCGAATCTTTGATACCCTCCACCTCGGTTTGAGTATTGATAATAAATGTAAACAAAATATTGGAAAAATATGCATGCGTTTTCTATATGCATGCGTTTCCGGTTATATGACATAACTTCTCGTTTAACTTAGTTTTTGCTAATTAAATAGCTCTCCCTAACCTCCATTGCAAAGGTAATGGTTGTGTAGGGTGGCTATATGCATTAAATCGTGCTTATTGGAGATGGCTGTATAGTTTCTTTTAATTGGCCAAATATTTCTTCATTGTGGCCATATAGGTCGGATGGAGTAACAAAATAATAACCAAAAAAAAAGCTCTCTCAACTTTTTTATTAAAATATTGCCATATTTTGAAAACATAGAGAATAAATTTATAATAATAAATAATCAAATAAGGGATGCCAAACGGAAAAAACCAAATGTCCCAAACATTTTAAATAAAATAATTTGTTATCTTTATTTTCTGAAAAACTTAAAATTTTCATCCAAAAAAAATTGTGAAAATTTATATATAAATAACATTCTCATCAAATTGCGTTTATTTATGTAACAATTTTTATGTAAGCAATTCTTAAATATCATTTGAGGTTTTCTAAAATTCATTGAATTTAAATCAATGTTTTCTGTAGTCCGATTATGTAAATTTCAACTATCCGACAATCGCAAAATATATCGACAGCTATTGTTATTTGCACTAAGGATTAAGTGATTCACTAAGTACATACATCTTAACGACACTCGACAAATCTATTTTTCTATTTATTTAAATTGTAAACGAGTGGCATCTCTATCAAAATAAGCGAAAAACACAAAGAATAGAAAAAAACAAATTACTTCGTGTTTGACCGGATGATTTTATGTTTATGTTTAATATCTTTATTTTTTACTAATATTTCTGTTTATTTATTTGAAAATGAAATAATGAATTGAATATGCTATATATTTTTATTTATAAAAAAAAGTTTTTTAATAAAAGCAAAATATTTTCACTATTTCATGATTTTTATTTCCATATGTATGACGACATTTCAACCTAAAAATTTAAGTTTTTATCGACTGAATAAACAACTCAAACATGGTTGTCGTTTAAATAACGACAACAGCTGACTTTAGCAATAGCGAATATCGTTTAAAAATTTTACTGATAATTTTGCAGTTTTCTTTTTTTAACGATTCGACTATCGTTAAAAGAAGTTACTGACTCGCGATACTGAAAAGCTATTAATTTCTCCTTAATGGCAATATTTTTTTTAAATGTAAACATTTTTAAATGTAAACATATTTGGTGTCTTTTTTTTTGGAATTTCAATTTGTGTTTAACGAATAAAATTTATATATTAAAGATGCAATTGATGTCTTCTAAATATAAAATTATTATTTCCGACGTTTTGATGATTTTCTGAAATTCAATTAATATTTTCTTATTTATAATTGGAAATTTTAATTCCAGCTTTTAGAATTGATATTTTCTTAAATTTGAATGGAAAATTTAAAAAGTGCAATTTTGTATTTATATGAATAATAATGCTTTAGTAATTGTAAACAATTTTTAAAAATTAGATGTAATCGCAATCAGATATTTTGTAGGTAAAGCAGAATAATAATTCTATATAACTATGTAGAACTGTTTTGAAAGCAAAAAACTCATTGATGAACTCGGTAACTCTATTTTGTAAAGACAACAAAAAGTTAATATGCCAAACATGTTCATATTTGTAAAAGAATAATGAAAATACGTATGAAATAAAAGACCAGCCCGTGTATACTCTTAACATTGTTCTGTGTGATATCCAGTTGAAAATATTAACATTCATGTTAAAATAGAAATAACTATTGCAAAGCTAATTAGAACAAACAAAAATTGTGGCGCCATCTACTGTGGCATAGTCACGCTGAGCAAAATGTAGTGACACTCTGTTAATGCAAAAGAAATGTATTTTACCCACAACAAAATATTGCTGAAATTTATGTAAATAAAATAATATACCGATTTATTTCTACTATGCAGTTGTTATGGATATACATATATAGAATATATGTATATTATTTGTATTATTTAATATGTGTATGTATGTATATATAAATATTACACACAAAAAATACAACATCAAACGTTATTTTTGTTTTTATCTTTAAATAAATTAATACATAATTTTTTTTTTTTTTGCTCAATTTACATTGTTTTTTTTTGTTATTAACAACTAGGTATTTTAGCATTATTTGTTTTAGATGTTGTGTGAATTTTTACTCCCTTTATATTAACTCGTAGTGTCTGCTTGTCGAACAAATTTTGGATCGATTTTAATCACTTTCCCGTGACCCAATCGATCTGAAATTTTGCAGGCAGGCTCGTGGAAATGACAGAAATTATCTAACAAATTTTTTTAGTGATGCCAAAACAATGGAAACTTTTAAATTTTTCTACCGGAGTTGATAAAAAAATTTACAAAGGGTTTGTTTTTATTATATTATTACCACAACGACCATAAAAACAACAACAATGACAACAATGCAACATTTAGAATAACAACAAGAACAATATAGAAACATCATATTTTAAATTTTTTTTATTTTTTCAGAGATTTCCCTGGACCTGTTCCGCCGATTTAATTGATTTTTGAAATAGAAATCTTTCCATGAATTTGATGAATCATTCTCACTAAAAATGATCACCCTAGCTATCCTATTGAGGCCGTGATCGTGACAAGAACAACATAGAAAATTATATTTTTTCAAGACTTTTTTTAGTTCTTCATTCAAATCTCGGGCCCTAATCGACCTATTTGCACGATTTTAAACAGCAAACTTTCCAGGATGTTAGTGAATCATTTATGATGTCAACGAGCACCCTAGCTGCCCGATTGATGCCGTCATCGTGATTTCCACAGACGGACAGACGGACATCGCTATATCAACTCCGGTTGTTATAAGGATCACAAATATATATATTTTATGGAGTCCAAAATTTTTTTTCTGATTATTACAAACGGAATGACAAACTTATATATACCCTCTGCACACTGAAGTGGAGGGTATAAAAATATAGAATGTAAAATGAATGCTCTCTATTCTTAAAATACAAGAGAACATCAAAAGATTACATAAATACTTCATCTTTGATATATTCCCGATAAGATAGATATGACTACATTAAAACCGGAAATCAGCAGGAGTGTGTCGAGCTTGATAGTAGTAGCCAAATTTGTCCTGGCAAGTGTGAGTATGTCCGAAAAGGGCAAATGTCAATGCAAAAACGATTCTTAAATAACACCTTAAAGAATTTGCATAACAAATTTTTGAAAGAATATCCAAATAGCATCCTATGTTATGCACCGTTTGGCACATATTGTCCACTTTGGATCCAGCAAATGAGTGTTGTCGATTGCGAAACACGTAAGTGCATACATCACGCCAACTTCGAATTTTTGGTTGAATCACTTTTGACTAACAACGTCCTCAATGAAAAAAAAAAAAAAACGGCGATGTAATGATATCTATTTGTTGCAAAAAGGAAGCATGATGCCTTTTAAGAATGTGTGATTTGTGTAAAGATTTTAAAGTTACTTTTAAGGATTTTGTAAGCACAGAACCTACATACATACTACTTCAAATGGGGATGTTCTAAAGAATCGTATTTTGATAAGCAAAAATAAAACTGTGACAAAAAATCTAAAAAAAAAAAAAAATTAATGCCAATTGTAGGATATAGTACTCATTTTTGAAAAACAAATGCCTCTATTTCTCATTCACGAAGGTAATAACGTGCATCAATTGAAAGGAATCAAAAACTTGAAAGAAACCCTTAAAGCAAACTATGAATTAATCCACATGGGCTTTAGCAAGAATTATAATCTGAAATATGCAGAATAAGTGCAAAGCTTTCACTTCGGTGGATCGTGTAAGCAAATAATTATACATGCCGTTGTTGTTTATACAAAAGATGAGAATGGTACTCCGAAAGTCGAGAGTTTTTGCTCATTGTCCGAGTCACGTCTTTACAATGTTTTTGCATTATGGACTCACTTACAGACAATATTGGAGCGCATAGCTACGACAACAAAAGCGACGATGTTCATTTTTTAAGTGACCACCCAGTGACACAGTACCAAAACAAAACTATGTTTAATTTTCTTGCCAACAAACTGCACGAATTATATCCTCCGATAAAAAAATTTACATGGAACTACAGTGAATCTGGTCACGGAAAAGGTGCTTCCGAGGGCATTGGAGGAACTGTTAAAAGAACCGCGAATCTTCTTGTTGCACGTGGCACCGATTTGATGGATTTCGGTATTTTGTTGCAGAAACTAGAAGGCAATTGCCCGGGAATTGGGTTTTTTTGTAGTAAAAAATTAACATATTGAGGCAATGTCACAGAAAGCTGTAATCAAAAATATTTTACCATTTCCTGGTACTTTAAAAGTTCATCAAATTTATGGTAATAATCAGTCTAGTCGCTTAGATATGAGAAGTTTAAGTTTTTTCTGTTGTGAAGATTGTCATCACTTTAAATTAGGGACTGTCGATTACCACCAACCAAGGTCAAGGCTTAGTTCCTGCAGGTCATATGATTCGTTAGATATTTGTACTTCTGGAAAATTTGATTCGTCAACTGCGGGACCTTCAGAAGCTTGCAGATACGAGGATGTTTACAATTCGAGCAAAGATGGAAACGACAGCAATCGAAAAGCACAGAGTCTGAAGCCTTGAATTTTCACTCTTTTTAATTTGGCTGAAGGTGTTAAAGATAAAAAACAAACAAGGTAAAAATTCTAGTTTTGACATCTGTAATTTAATTCTTTTCTAAATTATATTTTTTTATATGCTGCCATTTGTCAGAAGGGACTGTGAAGAAGAAAAGGTTCAACCAACCGTTATTGTGCATGGATTTAGAGTTAAATACAAGTTTCCATGCAAAGCGCACGTTGGAAAATAGACGTTTTCAAAATTAATTACGAAAAAAAACTAATAATTTAATCAGACTAAAATTTTCTTAATTTTATAATATTTGCAAATGAACTGAATAAAATGATTGATTTTATAGGATATAATTTGATTTTATTTCTCATTATCATTTCCCTACCTAATAAATCATTACCTTGGAGGATATATTTACAAAATATCGCATAATTCGATTTGAATTTAAGAAATGGATGTGTATCTTCGATAATTAAATAGGTATTCTATAAAGGAGTAAAGCTCCTATCTGAAATACTAAAATCTGCAAAAAAAAAAAAACTTCAATGTCAAAAATGATATTGAAATTGCCCTGTAAACAATATCAGAATCAACAATGTACAATTTACTGTAATTGTATCTAATTTTATCATTTCCTCTCCTGTCTTAATTGTTTTACAATACTTTTAAAATGAGAGGGTTACAACCATTATGTCCCGGCAGTCGATAAGCCAAGCTGTTGAAGATACTTGCCAAGCGTTAATCTACATCGTTAAAAGTAGAACTTAAGTTTTGTTTTAATAGTTTTTACTATTTATGAATAGTTTTAGAAGAAGAACATGTTTTTATTGACTCTTAAAACTTTTAAATAGTGATTTTATTGAAATAGCTTGCATCTTCCTAGTATAAACGTCGTGAGTTGTACCTATGCTTTGGTAAATATCATCCGGAGGTTACGTACGTGAATGCTCAGTCCATAAACCGCTGTGCCTTTTGGATTGAGACACAAAAACATATTCCAGTGAAGATGTGGATGCGAAAATATTTGACTGCCATGCTAATGGTACAAAGCGTTCATATCTAATTGGACATGCATCATTGGGCTCCGGTGATGTTACCGTTGATGTTGAATATTGGTTTATTTGTATAGAATTTCTGTTCAGCGTACCCAGCTCTGGTTCAAATAACTTCAAATAACTTTTGTAAATATTGTAATAAAGAAAAATAAATATGTATATGAAAGATTTAAAAAGGATTTGATACTTATTGTTGCAAAGGATAATGTACTTACCACATTAACAGGCTTTTCGGTTTTTTTCTAGAAATTGCAGAGCTTGAAATGTCCATGATTAAGGTGTATATAAATCATCTGTACCAGCTCCGGAACGTTTTGAGACAACAGTTTGTTTCAACTCCTTTCTATAATTCGATCTCAACGAGTTTATTTTCTTGTGAACACCGTCGACGGTAGCAGTGGGCTTGATTTTCTTAAAGACTTGTAGTAAGTTTTGGTATGCAGCCGCTCTTTTTATTTTGTCGGAATAAACTTTAGCCGACGAGTCCTTCAACTCGAGGGTTTGCTAACGCAACCTCGTGTCTCAGAAACTACTACTTTTCAGAAGAGACAAAAAACGTTTTTTTTTTTTAATTTAAAAGAAATGAAACTCAATAGATTTTCAAGACAACTGTAATATTCTAAATATTCCATCATTATTTTTTGTCCGTAACATACACGATTGCTTTCTTCTTAAATAAGAGCACCTAAATGAGCGATTCAAATTATTTTATTTCAGGAACATATATATTTTTAATTAAATAAAAATGTTATTATTAAACTTTTTCTGACTTTTTTTAATTATACCAAAACAGTACTTTTCATAACTTTTTTGTGAGATGAATTACTATTCCTAATTATAGTATATTAAGATTACGTAGTTTCAATAATGCTTTTAATTACTAAAAAACTATAATCGAGATACTTAACTTTGAAATTTTTTTTGGTCGTGATTCTTCAATGCCAAAAGGCGCATACAATTCTCCGTCTTTCTTACGTCTTTCGATAACAGGTTTAAAAATGTCTGTATTTATCAATTGATTTTTTTAAATTAAAAACCCATACCTAGCTGTTTCTTTAACTGGAATCTTAAGCTCTTCCATACATTTTAAGAAATCACGGTAAACTGCTTGAGTAGATTTATATAAATTATATAAATACAATTTTGTAGTATCTTTACGACAGTAGTGTGACTCCATTTTGGGTATATTATTCAAAAAGTCTTTTACATGTGATTGTTTTTCCTTAATAATTTGTGCGTCTTTTCTTGTGTTCTTTGATTTTGTTTTTTTTTTTTTAAGAAAATAATGTCACTACTTTTTTTTAACCCAGTGCAAAACTTGAGACTCACTCAAACCTTAAGTATTCAGGAACGAAAAGTTAGTATTGAAAAGTAAAATTTCGTTGTGATATAATGGTGTTATCTCTTCAAGGAATTACTTCTTTGGTAACAACAGAAATAACGTAATACTGTTTTTGATCCCAATTTAAATCATTCCAGAATGAATTATAAATTATTTTTCTTGTTCTTCTGAAATCTCATTGAACTTTTTGGTTTCTCTAGTTATACATTTTGTTGACATACATCTTCGTTCACTTCTCAGAATAAGCCTTGCCTCTTTCACGAGCTTTCTTTACTTTATTTCGTTCCCAATCGCTATTGTCACCTTGATTCTTACGAGGTCTTTTTTTAAAACAATTCCTGAATGTTCACTTAAATTAATGTTCGATGGACGAGATGGATTTAAGGTTTCTAAAGAACCTGAAGAAGAAAGACATGAAGCTGATTTGTCCAACTCTTTAATGAATATTCCCGTAGTTTTATCTAAATTCATTTTTACAAACAAATTTCAATCAAAATATTCTTCTGCATCAACAACTGGAGTACATTGAACAGAAATAAAAATCCCAAAAGTTTCATCTAGCGTGTTTGGTAATGTTCACTATCATTCGAATTATTACAGTTATTTTTATTTAATTTTTTCCTTTCTTTTGTTGTTTTACTTTACTACATAACCTGCTCCGACGACAATAGTATAGAAATATGTCGATTGAAAAAAAAAAACAGTAATTGGTTAAAATTATTTGCGTTACTTACCGAAATATTATTTTTTACAACTAGAGGAAAAAATGTATTCTTTAACTATTGGTTTCTCAGTTTACATAATAACTGAATTGACCGGACAATAAAATCTTCTCACTTGCCCATGCGTGATCATCAGACCATCAGTGATGCCAATTATACCTATTTATTTCAAGATACGAGGTTGCGCATTTAACGTTTTCACTAGTTGAGATACGAGTTTGCATTTTGTTAAATGAAAAAAAAGCTAATAAATATTTTCATTTATAACTTTGTAGAATTATGCGGCGGTATTTACTGATTACTTTTCCGCGTAAAACATAATCGTAAAATATCGCGTTACGAGGTTGCGTTAGTAAGCCCTCTAACTCTGGAAATGCTTCCAAATTATAAATAAATTCTCTTAAAATTTGTTTTTCTGTTGTAAACCCCGATCCTACCGGCAACATACACTCTTGTGCCATTATAATTGTTTTTTTTTTTTTTAATTTTTTGCACTGAATATTTTATTTTATTTGTTTCATTTTTTTATTCCTTCACTTTTACTGACATATCATGAATTTATATCACGAAGTAAGTATGCTACACATTCAATATTTATCGTATGATCCGCAACCCGTTATCTCGATTTCAAAATATTAGGCCTTCTGCGATATGGATCGTGATCCATCAATACTGTATGCTACACGTTCAATGAAATCCGAATACTAGATCGCGGTCAATATTCATTGAACGTGTAGCAGTGCCCTAAGCTATATAATTGAACAATTAACTACTAAGCAATTTTATACCCTATACCACTATGTGGTCATAGTGTGATGATGTAACTACCAAAAATATTTGACTTAGATCCATCTCTTATTATACCGATCGACTCAAAATCGCTTTCTGAGTCGATTTAATGATGTCCGTCCGTCCGTCTGTGTGTCCATGTAAACTACAGGTCGCAAATATGAATATATTTAGATGAAATTTAGTATGTAAGCTTCTATCTGCCATAGGATGAAGTCTGTTGAAACCGGTGAAAATCGGTTCATGTACAGACCTAGTCCCCATGAACCCTATGAGATCGACTTAAATTGTCATAACTTGAAAATTATAATATATATCCCGGTTAAATTGGGTTTGTGTATGTTTTTTACATCCATTTATCAGTAGTGCAAAAATAAACCCCATTTTTCGGCCTAGTCCCCATATAAATATAGCATCCGATATGAACTTTTTCATATCCGAAGGCAAAAAATTAATAACAATGCCACTCAGATTTAGTTTATGCTTATTTTCTATATTTAATTAGTTGGATCTAAGAGATAGGGTCTCTAAGCTTATGATATAGTGTATCGTATAGTCGGTCTAGACTAACTGTAATTTTCTTACTTGTTTTTAATTAAACATGAGGAAATATTTTATTTTAAATCAAATGTCTTTTGTTTGGTAAAAAGTGTGCGTACATAAACGTAAATTTTTATTGATAGAAATGCAGTTCATGGACTATATCTAACTCGCTTTTAACTAGAAACACTGTTCTCTTTTTTCTATAACTTATTTTCAGTTACACTCGGAAATGGGAATTATAACATTTATATTTTATTTCTTGTTTCCTAATTGGCAACACCAGTTTCTTTTCCTCTGATGTTGCTGTTAGTAACTCTTTATTTTTTTGACGAATAACTTGTGAATCGAGTTTATCAATTGTTTTTAGTTTTTAGTTTTTCCTCTCATGTTGCTGTTAGTAACTCATTAAATTTTTTGACGGATAACTTGTGAATCGAGTTTATCAATTGTTTTTAGTTTTTATTTAAAGATGTGTCTTTTAAAGATATTATAAATTTTCACAAAGAGATATAAATCCTAAAAATAACTATGAAACTGATATATAAATTTTTGAGATAGCTTTTGTAATATTTAATTTTGAAAATAATCGAACACCCGGTTTGTTTAAATTTTATATTGTACATCACTATTTTCCCCTGTTTTGATATTTATTTCTGCTACAAATATTTTGTTTAAATAAAATTAGAATAATGATTGAGTTTGAAATTATTCAGGCTCAAGATCAAAAGTTTTTACTTTAAATAAAGCAAAAACATTGGCATATGTGTTTCAAAAAATTGATCTATGTATATTCTGCATGACAGGTTACACAGCTGTTTCAGGAAGAGTCACCAACCCTCATCAGTAACCAAAAGCAGTAGATAGTTTGTTTGGTAAAAAGTTAAATGCATATATATTTGCTGAAAACAACCAAATGAGAATTCTAGCAAAAGTTATACTATTTAAGGCTCCTCCAATATAACAAACTAAAATATAGAACAACTTTGAAACAAATATGATTATATTTAAAGTAAAAACATTTAATCTTGAGCCTGAAAAATTTCAAACTCAATCATTAAAAATGATAAAGATCGAAAATAAGATTTTTTATTTTTATAAAGAATAATAAAATTAAAAATACGGAGGGCACGGCGTTAACGCTAAATGTAAGTTTAGCAAAAACAAATTGTTTTTCTTGTTTTTTCAAGACAAAAATAAACATGTATGTTGTAGTATGCAATGTGTACTCGTATACAATCATATTTGTTTCAAAGTTGTTCTATATTTTAGTTTGTTATATTGGAAGAGGCTAAAATAGTATAACTTTTGCTTGAATTCTCATTTGGTTGTTTTCAGCAAATATATATGAATTTAACTTTTTACCAAACAAACTATCTTCTGCTTTTGGTTACTGATGAGGGTTGGTGACTCTTCCTGAAACAGCTGTATAACCTGTCATGCAGAATATGCAGAATATAAAGGGTCCACCAAATAACTTTTTTTTTTGAAAATGCTATAAAAACTACCGAATATTATCTCAAATTTCTTTTTTTATTTGAAAGTACAATCCTTCCGGTTAATAATGGAAAATAGTTTCATTCAAATGGCTGCCTCGGCTGGCCATGCAGTAGCCTACACGATCGGTCCAATTTTTAAGCACACTATCGATTGTGTGCAGCTGTATTTCACCAATGGCTTCACTAATATTGTCCTTTAAAGCGTCAATTGTCTCTGGCTTGCTGGCGTAACACTTACCTTTGAGGGCACCCCACAAATAATAGTCCAACGGTGTTAAATCGCAGCTCCGAGGTGGCCAAACGACATCAGCTCTGCGGCTGATAATGCGATCTTAAAAAACAGGGCGCAAACATCGAGTGTAGCTTCGGCTGTGTGCCACGTAGCGCCGTCCTGTTGAAACCAAATGTTGCCAATATCCTCCTCTTCAATTTTTGTGAACAAAAATTCGTTCAACATGGCCCGATAACGATCGCCATTGACTGTAACGGCCACTCCTTGCTCATTTTCGAAGAAAAATGGCCCAATTATGCCTCTGGAACAAAATCCGCACCAAACAGTGACTCGTTTTGGGTGTATCGGCTTTTCAATGTATGCGTGCGGGTTTTCTGTGCACCAAATGCGACAATTTTGCTTGTTTACATACCCGCCAAGATCAAAATGAGCTTCATCTGAAAAGATGATTTATTTGGCAAAATCGGCATCTTCTGTAAGTCGATCGAGGCCCACTTAGCGAAGCGAAAATGCATTGGATGGTCAGTTGGCTTCAACTCCTGAACTAATTGGACTTTGTATGGCGTCATACCAAGGTCTTTATGCAAAATTCGTCTCAATGATGCCTCCGAAATGTTCAATTCTTGAGAACGACGGTGAATTGATGTTGATGGCGCTTCACGCACACTTTCTGCCACAGGAGCAATATTCTCGGGTGTACGCACTGTTTTTGGCTTTTCACGCTTTGGTTTATCGATGAGGATGCCAGTTTCTTTCACTTTTTCCACAAGATAACGAACATACGGAGCTGACGGTGCTTCTCTTCTTCCAAAATGCGTACGCAATTTTCGCACACATTCTGCAACATTACCATGATTTTCAAAGTAATGTCGCAATATTTCCCAGCGTTGTTCAAGCGTATACACAACCATATTTGTTCAGCAGAAGGATAAAAGTAATTATCTGTCAAATCAGACATGAGCTAAGTGTTACCATTCATGAAATAAGCACTAGTTGAAAAAAAAACGTGAGATGGCGGACCCTTTAGATCAATTTTTTGAAACAAATGTGCCAATGTTTTTGCTTTATTTAAAGTAAAAACATTTGATCTTAAGGCTGAAATATTTCAAACTCAATCATTATAAATGATAAAGATCGAAAATAAGATTTTTTATTTTTATAAAAAATAATAAAATTAAAATTAGAATAGTTACGAAAAATTTGATATAAGGCAAAACTAAAATTGCCAAAATGTTTAGTCAAGACTAATTTGAAATATTTTTTTAAAACACCGTATGATTTTTAAGCTCTCAAAACATTTCAAAGTACGATTCCTTACTTTGACTTTAGGGTATTTTAACGACGGCTGCATTTAAAAAGCATTTATATTTTGCTTCTTATTTTTTTTATGTTCTAATAATAATTAATTAATGTAATTTTTCAGACAGAAGTTAATTTTTTCTATTAAAAAATACATAATTGTTTTAATGGTTATAATATTGAGTTTAAGACACAGGAAAATACTTTCTTTTTATTTAGTAGCTTCTAAAGAATACTTCACTTTTACACTGCTGTACAATTTCAATTATTTCCAGTAACTTTTTCGAATACTAAAATCATAAATTTCATTCGCTCACATTTGCGATAATTGGGTTATTGGTTGTTTGCAAACAATAGTGTGATAACATTTGTCGTCGGTTTGTATATGAAGTCAGTTCCTTGATCAGTCCAGTTTCAAATAGTACGACATCTCGTAAGAACTGTTCAAACATACTAAGCGAGGTATTGCTTGCTGTACCTCAGTTATTTATACGAGTATGTATATGAAATATGTTATATATTATATTTTTATTATTATTACGGATACATACTTTGATTTTTGTACACATGTAACTCGTATTGAATCAAAATTCTATATTTACACAATGGAAGTGGTTCTTTCAAATAATTTGAAGTTGTCGGATGAAAATTATCCTCCACCATGTTAGTTGCCGCATCAAACATACAAAGAATGGTTATGATGGTTGGTATTGGCCATAAGCCATTCGACTATTAATATTATCTTAATGATGAAAATAAATAATTGTTTAATTAATTGCAGTATTTCGTTTCCACATGTTCTATTTATTTATTTTGTGTTCCCGTTTTAACAATTTAAGTATTTTTTAACAAGTGAAAGAACAATCATTTATTCAATATAGAATCGGTTACTTTAACTTCGATTTTCACTTAATTTATACAATTTACAAACTCGCACGAAATACTCGTATTAACGGCACGAAGCAACGTCCAGTAAACGCCAAGTCTTGACCACATCTAAAGAATGTTTTGCATGTGCCACGAATGAATGTACTTTCATTAGTCGATTGTTGAATATATATAAGTATATATATGTATATATATATTTTCTTTTTTTGGAATTGTTACTCTTAAGTGGGGGTATGTGGATTTTCTTGGAATATGGAAATGAGTTGCATTTGAATATTGAAATAATAAATAAATTCTCGTACACTGTATTTCCTTGGAATATTTTTGTTGGAAATCAACTTAAATCTGGTTGAGTTTTAAAGAGAAATATTTAGACATTGATTGACCAGAGGTTTATTGTTTCCACAAAAGGACATGTATTTATATATTTTTAATCTCCAACCAGACAAATAAATAAATAATGACATTGAGCATATGCCATCATTATAAAAATGTGATATCATAACAATTTAAATTGAAATAACCAATATTACAATACACGAATACCAATTAACCTTGAATGTGGTCCATAAAAATTGGAATGTCACTTAATATTTAATATTGAAATATTTCAGTTAATATTTAATATCTATATAGAAGAAGGCCTGTAGCTCTTTACCTTACATGTACCCCACATTGGCAACACGCAATAATGAAAACATTTTCAAGTTTCATGTCATTTGTATGCAACAGTTTAAAATATAATATATATTGAATGTTAAAAAATGTTATTAGCAACTTCAGACCATTTCGAAAAGTCATCTATTTTTGTACAATGATCAACCTTAAATACGACAAGTTCACCGTCAAGGTGAAAAGATAATAAAAAAATATTATGCTAATAAAGTTTTTTTTTTTGTTCTAAATATGTAAAAACCAACATATATGTAGTCCATTGTAATTACTATAGTGACATGTTAAATGACATTTCCTTAATTTCAATGCATTGAAGGAACCAACACTCATTTTAGTTGGATTGAAACTATAAGCTCTCTTCCGCCCGTTTCATATTATATCGACTATATACATTTATAACTATTGAACCAACACTAACATTTAAAACTCTAGCTATGATAGTACTATAGGTATGTTATGATCAATATTTATGGGAGGTGCCACGCCCTAATGTAGACAAGGGCAGAGCAGCGTTCGACTGTATCCGTTAATTTTATATAAACTCAATAAAACAAATAAATGGTGTAACATCTAACGAAATATAAGGTACCTAAATTTATAGTATATAAATTTATAGTATACTAGCTGCTTTTACCCGGTCTTGCCCGGGGTCCATAGGCCTTTGACTTGAAAAATGGTTCAGTATGCTTACCATGCGCCGAGTACTTAGTCCCCAATGAACAAATTCGCCAAGAAAAAATTATCTTTCTCCCCAAAAATTTGTAAGGGATTCGGAAATTTGTTCATGATGAAAAAATTCACCAACGTTTACGTTTTTTATTTTAGTTTAAAAATTTTTAATTTTTTAATTTAGAAGTTTTTTTATAAGACGCTACAGCAAAAATGCTTCAAAAATAAGCTGCGAAACCGCTTTAGGTTTTTTTTTAAGTTTATTTATTTTTTAACATCAAATATAACGGTATCGTTTGCAAATTAAAGGACTCAGAACTTTTAAAAATTGAATTACTTCATTCATTAAGTGATCATCATTGAGCAGAGACGTCACATTCATAGAAGTTTCAAAAATGGAAAATGCATGCTACGTTTAAAATTGTATATGTGTGGCCTATTTGGATCAACATGTAATTATTGCACATACGTAGATAAAATTTATTATAAGACTTTTCACTGAGCTGTGTTCCGCGAGCTTGTCGCGTCCGCGTCCTCGCGTTTGGCAGCCACACCCGTGCTGCCGCGCAGTTGTTGTCAACTTATCTTAATCGGCAAAATATATTTTTCGGAACATTCCGATATTTTAGCTGATCATTCCGCGAGCGCGTCGCGTCCGCGCGTTTGGTAGCCACCCTAATTTTTTGGTGAATAAGTTAATTTTTTTTTTTGGAATTTGTTCATTGGGGGTCTAAGTACTCTGTGCCTGCTTACCATTACAACTAAAGTGGCTGATACACGACATTAAACTGCCGTCAATATATTTGATTGTATGCGTGTTTTGGTTACACTTATACGTTGTGTGTGAAAACGATTTTGATTTTCGTCAAAACATTGATGCGGTTTGATGTCGTCTATCAGCAAAAGTCGTCAATATTAATTTTGTGTTGCGTGGCGTGGCGTGAACATCGCACGAAAAAATGGAGAAGCAGAATTTTATTTTAGATCTGCTGGAAGTGTATCGTTCTTTACCGGCGTTGTGGGATACAAAATGTAAGAAATATGCTAACAAATATGAGAAAAATGAGCAATACGAATTTTTTTTTTATTTTATTATTATTCAATATTTTTTCTCTTTCTTCCGCGTGTTGACACTTCGAAGACCGATTAAAAATGAATATTGACGAGCGAGTTTGACAGCGTCTATCACCTCCATCAAACCAAAACACGCACACAATCAAATACATTGACGGCAGTTTGATGTCGTGTATCAGCCACTTAACTATGTTTGTGCATGATTATTTTGGGTGTATGATGTCTAGAAGTTACGAATTTTAGTTATTCTAGAGCTAAATTTCGGAGAAAGCCGTTGAAGAATTAAAATTTGCATAGCGAACAAATATACCAAAAAACAGAAAATGAAATTTGTATAAAAAGTGTGCGTAAAAGTAGGCGTGGCCGGAAAGAGGTATATGGCGACCTTCGCTGGAGTACTTGTACCATATTTCAGAGAAAGCCGTTGAAAAATAAAAGTTTGTATAGCAGTCAAACAAACAAACAGAAATGAATTATATATATATATATATATAGATAAATTATTCGAATCACTTATGCCTGGTTTTCACTATGTCATATAAGCTGACAACAAACAATTGCCTCAACTGACATCTCGAAATTTTCTATTCATTACGTATTCATTACATCTTATAATCGAACGAAAAATCCGGCTGTCAAACACAAACAAATTGCCAACATGCTGGCAATTTCATTTCAGATGTCAAATGTTGCCAGGGGTCGTAAATGACAAGACATTAAAACCCGTTTTCATACAACTAACAATAATTGACAACAATTGCCATTGAAAAATAATAAAAATAATCATCAAAAAAAATAATAATAAAAAAAAAAAAAAAAAAATACTATAACATTCAAAATTAATACGTAGTAGTAATTGTTTCGGTTCTTATTAACTCTACCTATTGATATATAAATATTATAACAAAAAAATATTGACACATAACATCTTAATAAGTAATATTTTGGGGACAGAATAAGCAACAATAATTAATATTAAAGTAAATTGTTTGCTATTTTTATTAAGAAATATTAATCTGTTTAATATAATAAACATATACGAGGGATGTTGCTAACTTATTGACTTTATGAATAACATATATACTCATATTTTTTCCCCCATTTTTTCAAATATTCTAGAGGCTGTCGACTTTCACTGGTCTAGTTGACAGAAGCAGTGTTGATTTTAATTAACTTTTCGAGTTTAAAGTAAATGATTTTAACACATTATCAGTTATTTTCTACCTAAAACTGATAAAGAATAAAATTCTAACTAAGAAAACATAAGATAGTGTGCTATTATAAAGATCAAAAGCACGTATTTTTTTTACTGAAGAAAATTAAATATGAAATATCGTATGGACTGTGGGACTATCTTCTACATAAATCTAAATTAAATGATGTACGTTGCTAAGAGGCTGGACTGATTTGACAAATTTTTTTTATATGTTTGTAATGGTCAGAATAAGGTTTTTAGGGAAAGAAAAATTATCCACAACTTCTACGCCCACTTTTTCCGACATATCTAAATTTGCTATTTACCCTAATTAGCCCTATAAAATTGTAAAGTAGCTTTCGATTAGACACGCCATCTTTTACGCCCACTTTTTTTTTTGTTATATATAAAGTTTATCATTCTTTTTGTACTGTTCGTTATGATCCTGAAGAAGTATTAAATTCGGAAAATTTAAAAATATCATAATTTTTTTAATGTACTCTCCATCAAAACTGACAAAGGGAATGACATATTTGGTTTATTCTTTTTTGTTTTGTTCGGTATGCTCTCGGGACGGAAATGATTCATTTATTTTAAATTTGTCCAAGAATTCCATTATTATATTTACATTTCAATTTATTTTTACTCTTACCCATATAGCCAAAATATCGGCGACCTGTTAAAAGGAGAGTAGTTTTAATACTACTTTGATAACAAAAAAACACTTTTTGGCAGAACGTGAAAAGCTTTAGCTGAGGACATACAAGAACCGTTATAAAAGATTTTAGGGTAGGTCGTAGTACTTTAGTACCTCTAGCTCGCATATTTTTAGACCGATTTCAAAATTTTAAACAGTTTTGGAAAGGCAAGAAAGTAGGTAAGTAGGTTAGTATTTTTCAAAAGTTATTTCATCTTTTGGAAATGTAACTCTACAGTCACTCTGTGTGATATTCCATTGTTTTAGTCGCGACCCTAAAACCTCGCACAAGATCGCAAAAATTTCCATATGTCACAAAATATTCCGTGTGACATTCCGCGTTTCATCAGTTTGTTTAGATGAAGATTCATTACGTTTAATTGCACTAAATACTGGCTTAGTAACAGTTAACAAATTAGTATACTTAATGCTGTCAGGCAAAAATAACAGTCCTCTGGTTTATGGATATTTGATGATGCCAAATCATTGGGAAAGATAATGGTAATGGCTGGCTTATAAACTTTTCGGACTTAGTTTTCTTTAGTACACTGGAACAGCTTGTATATACCATTTGCCAGAATTATATGAGCAGTTAAAAACTGTGTAGAAAGGCATTTACCAAGGCTTTATTTTTCTTCAGATCCAAGTGATGTTTTTGTCAGCGAATAAACCGCAAATATAAGACAAATTATTATGATAACACTGCAGAAAAAGTTAACATCAATTTAAAAGTTGTTAAATTATTTAAAAAAACAAGTAAGAGTGTTAAATTCGGCTGTGCCGAATCTTTGATACCCTCCACCTCGGTTTGAGTCTTGATAATAAATGTAAATGAAAAAGTAAACAATTTGTTAAACTTAATACCAAATTATTTCAGCAAATTCTTTGGGTTGGTTTTCTTCTTTTCTATTATTTCGGATTTATTTCGGTGTTTGCTTTTTGGTCATCGTGGTTGCTGATCGGCATGCATTTTGGTTATATACCTATATGCATGCGTTTCCGGTTATATGACATAACTTCTCGTTTAATTTAGTTTTTGCTAATTAAATAGCTCGCCCTAACCTCCATTGCAAAGGTAATGGTTGTGTAGAGTGGCTATATGCATTAAATCGTGCTAATTGGAGATGGCTGTATAGTTTATTTTAACTGGCCAAATATTTCTTCATTGTGGCCATATAGGTCGGATGGAGTAACAAAATAATAACCAAAAAAAAAAGCTCTCTCAACTTTTTTTTTAAATATTGCCATATTTTGAAAACATAGAGAATAAATTTATAATAATAAATAATCAAATTAGGGATGAAAAACGCAAAAAACGAAAAGTCCCAAACATTTTAAATAAAATAATTTAATGTTATCTTTATTTTCTGAAAAACTTCAAATTTTCATCCAAAAAAAATTGTGAAAATTTATATATAAAAAATAACATTCTCATAAAATTACGTTTACTTATGTAACAATTTTTATGTTAGCAATTCTTAAATATCATTTGAGGTTTTCTTAAATTCATTGAATTTAAATTAATATCGACAAATCTGTTTTTCTATTTATTTAAATTGTAAAGGAGTGGCATCTCTGTCAAAATAAGCGAAAAACACAAAGAATAGAAAAAAACAAATTACTTCGTGTTTGACAGGATGATTTTATGTTTATATTTAATATCTTTATTTTTTTTACTAATATTTCTGTTTATTTATTTGAAAATGAAATAATGAATTGAATATGCTATTTAATTTTTTTATTTATATAAAAAAGTTTTTTAATTAAAGCAAAATATTTTCACTATTTCATGATTTTTATTTATGTATGACGACATTTCAACCTAAAAATTTAAGTTTTTATCGATTGGATAAACAACACAAAAATGGTTGTCGTTTAGATAACAACAACAGCTGACTTTAACAATAGCGAATATCGTTTCAAAATTTTACTGATAATTTTGCAATTTTCTTTTTTTTTTAAATTCGACTATCGTTAAAAGAAGTTACTGAATCGCGGTACTGAAAAGTTATTAATATCTCCTGAATGGCAATATTTTTTTTAAATGTAAAGATATTTCTAAATTTAAAATTATTATTTCCGACGTTTTGATATGATTTTCTGAAACTCAATTAATATTTTCTAATTTATAATTGGAAATTTTATTTTCAGTTTTTATTATAATTGATATTTTCTTAAATTTGAATGGAAAATTTAAAAAGTGAAATTTTGTATTTATGTGAATAATAATGCTTTATTAATTATAAACAATTTTTAAAAATTAGATGTAATCGCAATCAGATATTTTATAGGTAAAGCAGAATAATAATTCTATATAACTATGTAGAACTGTTTTGTAAGCAAAAAACTCATTGACGAACTCGGTAACTCTATTTTGTAAAGACAACAAAAAGTTAACCCCCCAATCTCACATCACACTGAAATTGTAAAATCGTTGTGTACGTATTATCAACGAAAAATTGTTCGAATTAGTCGAATCCATCGCCATTAAATTTTATGCTCAAACATCTGACTGCAATCTCATTTTTAAAATGTTGTCGAAGCGTAAACTTGAAAAAATTTGTATACTTCTCTCTCTTATTTTATTTTAAGTAGAGTTACCAAGTTTATTATACAGGCACATGTTTGAGGGAAAATGTTTACATTTATTATTATTAGTATTATTTTAATAATAGTTAATAATATTTATGCTCTATAATTAACAAACGTTTTTGTATGCGCATTTCAAAAAATAAATCATTATAATAGATTTAGCAAGTTAAAACTTTAATTACAATTTTACAGGATCCAGTAAATTTGCATTAAATTTATAACAGGGTAACATTAATCATCGTTAGTGTCTGCCACTATTCGCACGAAAAATTTGGTGCCATAAGTGTGACCACTGCGGAAAATGTGTGTGTATTAGTAAAAAAAATGTGAGTGTATTGAGTTTTTCGAACTTGCAGTGTGATGTGAGATTGGTGGGTAATATGCCAAACTTATGTTCATATTTGTAAAAGAATAATGAAAAAACGTATGAAATAAAAGACCAACCCGTGTATACTCTTAACATTGTTCTGTATGATATCTAGTTGAAAATATTAACATTCATGTTAAAATAGAAATAACTATTGCAAAGCTAACAAGTAAGAATATTATAGTCGGTCTAGACCGACTATACGATACCCTATACCATGCGTTTAGAAACCCTATCTCTTAGGCCCAACTAACTGGACATAGAAAATAACCAAAACCAAATTTGAGTGGGATTTTATTAATTTTTTTGGCTGCAAATATGAAAAAGTTAATGTCGGATGCTATATCTATATAGGGACAAGGTCCAAAAATGGACCGATCCTGATCACGTTTGGTAAAGTCTCTTGTATTTTGCAAAAATATATACAAACAAAATTTGAGAAGAATCAGTGCAATATTTTTGTTTTTTAATAGATTTAAGTGAAGATCGGGAAGCAGCTCTATATGGGGTCAAAGGGATCATTTTTGGACTACTCATTAATGGATGTAGTGAACGCATACAAACCCTATTTGAGTAAGATCTATATGACAATTTGGATCTTATGGCAATTTATGTCGATTTCATATGGGTAATTTGTATGGGGGCTAGGTCTGAACATGGACCGATTCTCACCAATTTCAACAGCGTTCATCCCATGGCCGATGAAAGATTAAATACCAAATTTCATCAAAATATATTCATATTTGCGACCTGCAGTTTGATTACAAGCTTTACATGGACACACAGACGGACGGACGGACGGACAGACGGACGGACGGACATCATTAAATCGAATCAGATAGTGATTCTGATTCGATCGGTATAATTAAAGATGGGTGTAGGTCAAATATTTTTGGTTGTTACAAACAGCAGCACAAAGTCATTATACCCAAACCACATAGTGGTATAGGGTATAATTAGAACAAACAAAAATTATGGCGGCATCTACTGTGGCATAGTCACGCTGAGCAAAATGAAGTGACACTCTGTTAATACAAAAGAAATGTATTTTCCCCACAACAAAATACTGCAGAATTTTATGTAAATAAAATAACCGATTTATTTCTAACATGCAGTTACTATGAATATACATACATACATATATATAATATATGTACATTATTTGTATTATTTAATATGTGTATGTATGTATATTTAAATATTACACACAAAAAATACAACATCAAACGTTATTTTTGTGTTTTTCTCTTTAAATAAATTAATACATAAATTTTTTTGCTAAATTTACATTTGGGCAATTCACAACAGGTGTTGTATATTGTATGTTGTATTGAAATACACAATACAATCATTTGTTGTGAACACTCAGTTGTATTTTCATATTGTAAAACGCTTTCTTTAGTAATTTTCGATCCAACGAGGAAAGATCGCTTCGTCGCTTCTGCTATTTTGTATAAGAGAAAACACTTGTCAGTGTTTGCTTTTTGGTCGTGAGATATACCCTGGAGTTTTAGTTAAGTACCTCTTGCATTTTAATTTATAATGAAAAAAAAAATGTTAAATGTTTTGGTTGGTACTGAAAGAGAAAATACATACTAAAAATATAAACATTAATTTTTATATAAATAAACTTATCGATGTATTTGCGTTATTTGCATTATTTGCCATATTTTATTTTATAATTATTTATGCTGATAATATTCTATGTATTTGTTTTTTCTTTTTCATAAAAACTGGCATTCACTTGGAACTGATATGTTATGATACAATATACAACATTTACTAAACATAGCAAATGAAGTTGGATCGTGTATCAGATTTTTCAGTGAAAATTACCAACAACAATTTTACACTATTGTAAAGTGATACACGATACAAGAGATACAACGATACATTACCCATTGTGAATTGCCCAATTGTTTTTTTTATTAACAACTAGGTATTTTAGCATTATTTGCTTTAGACGTTGGTGAATTTTTACTCCCTTTATATTAACTCGTAGTGTCTGCTTGTCGAACAAATTTTGGATCGATTTTAACCACTTTCCCGTGACCCAATCGATCTGAAATTTTGCAGGCAGGCTTGTGGCAATGACAGAAATGACCTAACATATTTTTTTAGTGATGCCAAAACAATGGAAACTTTTAAATTTTTCTACAAGAGTTGATAAAAAAATGTACAAAGGGTTTGTTTTTGTTATATTATTACCATAACGACCACAAAAACAACAAGTCCAGCTATGAAAACAATGCAACATTTAGAATAACAACAAGAACAATATAGAAATATCATGTTATTCATTTTTTTTTACTTTTTCAGAGATTTCCCTGGACCTGTTCCACCGATTTTAATGATTTTTGAAGTAGAAATCTTTCCATGAATTTGTTGAATCATTCTCACTAAAAATGATCACTGTAGCTGCACTATTGAGGGCGTGATCGTGACAAGAACAACATAGAAAATTATTTTTTTTTCAAGACTTTTTTAGTTCTTCATTCAAATCTCGGGCCCTAATCGACCGATTTGGACGATTTTAAATAGCAAACTTCTCAGGATGTTAGTGAATCATTTTTATGTCAACGAGTACCCTAGCTGCCGGATTGATGCCGTCATCGTGATTTCCACAGACGGACAGACGGACATCGCTATATCAACTCCGGTTGTTATAAGGATCACAAATATATAAATTTTATGGGGTCCAAAATTTTTTTTCTAATTATTACAAACGGAATGACAAACTTATATATACCCTCTGCACACTGGAGTGGAGGGTATAACAACTCTACAACAGCAACAATGACAGTCATATGTTTTTCAAATAGGAAAAAACTGTTTATGTGTTAGTTTCGGTCATTCCCCGGTATGCATTGAAATATTATTTCTCCAATGTTGGAGAAAAGTTAAGTTCTTAAATTGATGTCAAATGTAATTCTCAACTTGGGTTGAACAATTTTTCTCCTTGTTTGCTTTCAACTTGACATCAAGTTGAGATTTAACATTTTTTTCAATCTTTGAGAAACATTTTTACTCTCAATTGGATATCCAACACTTTTCTCCACTTGAGACCAAACATTTTTTCAACTTGAATACGATTTGTGTTAAGTCTGAGATATTATTTAAATATGTCATAAATAATAAATTAAATTAAAAAATGCCAAAAAAGTACAAATAAATCATTGATATATTTTTAATTATTTTTGCTTTTTGTCGAATTTTTCAAAAAATGTACAACTAATTAATTCATTTATTTTTAATTCTAGATTTTAAAAAATGTACATAATATGCACATTTAATGTTAAATACATATGTACATAGTAATGTTAAATATATAATGAAATTAAATTGAAACATTAAAAAAAGTACATTGTTTTCATTTCTAAAATTAGTATAATATTTTTTAATATGGCAATTCCGTACCTTCCATTTGATACCGATTGGAAATATTTCTTTGCTATCAAGTTGAGAATCACAAATTTCTCAATTTGATAACTATGAAAATCGCCATATAAAAAATGTGCCTTTTAAGTTGAGAAGACTATATTCGAACTATTGAGGGCATTTGAGAATTAACGTTGGAGATTTGAGAAATGTATTTGATCTCAAATGCACCTCAAGTTGATAGGAAACAAAAATGTTTATTGGGACATTTATTGTAGGGTCGTTTGCACACACACAAAAAATAGAAAATAAATTGTCAATAAGCAAAGCAAGTGGCTTCGAAATTCGATGATGCCAGTTAATCATTTTTTGTTCACGCGGAATTTATAATTGGAGGAATTTTTTTCTCGAGAAATGTATTTTCCGTGAGAAAGAAATTCCTTGAGAATATTCATAATTGGGATGAATAACTTTTAATTGGAACTTTTTAGTCAGAATAAATCATAATTCTAGTTAGATATTGGTTAATATTTAATTAGAAAAAATATTGTGGTGGCATCTACGCAATTATTGAGGCAGTCACGGAAAAATTAAATGCAAGTCTGTTTTTTTTAATATAACAAAAATGGATTTTCCCTTTAACAAAATATGGCAGAATTCTTTATAAATGAAATGCAAAATGGAAAATCAATTTTGTGCTAATTCTTAACAAAATTAATAAAATATATATATGTATTATTATATTTATTAATATTTGTAATTTTATTTGACATAATTTCACACACAGTTT
Source organism: Cordilura impudica (assembly GCA_963682025.1). Classification (NCBI taxonomy): domain Eukaryota; kingdom Metazoa; phylum Arthropoda; class Insecta; order Diptera; family Scathophagidae; genus Cordilura; species Cordilura impudica. The sequence goes on along the minus strand of OY821517.1, from coordinate 201,620,654 downwards.
TACAGATCAACTGTTTTAATTAGAAAAAATATTGTGGTGGCATCTACGCAATTATTGAGGCAGTCACGGAAAAATTAAATGCAAGTCTGTTTTTTTTAATATAACAAAAATGGATTTTCCCTTTAACAAAATATGGCAGAATTCTTTATAAATGAAATGCAAAATGGAAAATCAATTTTGTGCTAATTCTTAACAAAATTAATAAAATATATTAGACATTTTAGAAAAGCACATTTAATGTTAAACTTTATGCACAAAATATATGGGTTTTTGTTGTTTCGAATTTAACTGTGGCTCTAAGTGAAAAGTTTTAGACCGATCGTATATTACATCTTGAGGATCCTCACCTAATATTTTCAAATATTTTAAATTCTTTTTAACTCATTTAACCTCATTACGAAAATAGTAAAACAGTAAATATGGAAAATCCACGCACCTCAAAAAATTGTTTTCTATGAAATAAATTAAAGACATTTCATATTATACAATTTTCTTTCAAAAATGTATCAATTATTGCAAATTTGAAATTTGACATATAGTATTTGTACATATATTTGTATAGATTTCGCAGTATGAAAAAGAACTATTATTTCTTTATTTAGAATATATGTAAGTATTGCTCGCAAAAAAATGCAACATCATGAATGAAACACATAGACGACTGCTGGCAGCAGCATTTGTAGTCGTATAGTCAGCTACTTGATTTTTCTGAATACGACAGCAACATATAATACAAATGCATTTTTATTTAAATATACAATTACTTTTACTTATTTAAAATGCATTAGTACAACGTAAAAATAAATAAATTAGTTTAACGCCTTTTGATTATTAATGGAATTATAGCCTTTCATTTTGCGATTTTTTTTTAAACAACATAAAATATTTCATAGCACTAACTTCTTTTACATATTTTGTTATATTGTCAACACTATTTTTGTTTTGTAGCCAACAAAACACACTTGCAGTTTTTTTTTTCTATTTGAAGAACATATGACTGCCATTGTTGATGTTGTAGAGTTGTTTTTTTTTTTTTGATTTTGTTTCGTTAACTCTTTTGTATTAAAGCACCTCCAATATATGTATCCATTTTAGTTTGCAAATTCAGTATATTTATAATTTATTACTTACAGCAAAAAATAATAGAAACAATTTTATCAGTTATGCTTACGAAACTATATAAATAGACTTGAAGTTGGCTGCAAAAGCAGTAGCCTGTGTAAAGAACAAGTTAGCGACATGTAACTGTTACGTAACGTGTCAGCCTTTTTTTTCACATGAAAAGTATTGGGACGTTCCGGTTACGTTCGGTAACTGTTTTAAATGATTTTCATGTAAAAAAACAACTGACTCGTTACGGTTACGGTTAGAAAACATTGACCTTTTATATGTATTATAATGCTATGAATGCATTTATTTTTATTTTATTTTATTTATATATTCTTTTTTTTTGTATTGTATATTATTTTTTTTTATTATTATTACTATTTCATTTAATTATTTTTTTCTTTAAATAAATTAATACATAAAAATTTGTTTTTTAAATTATTGGTGAACTTTTACTCCCTTTATTTACTGCCTTTATATTAACTGGTAGTGTCTGCTTGTCGACAAAATTTTGGATCGATTTTTAGCCCCTTTCCCGTGAGCCAATCGATCTGAAATTTTGCATGCAGGCTCGTGGCAATGACAGAAATGATCTAACAAATTTTTTTAGTGATGCCAAAACAATGGAAACTTTTAAAATTTTCTACCAGAGTTCACAAAAAAATGTACAAAGGGTTTGTTTTTATTATATTATTACCACAACGACCACAAAAACAACAAGTCCAGCTATGACAACAATGCAACATTTAGAATAACAACAGGAACAATATGGAAACATCATGTTTTTCATTTTTTTTTTAATTTTTCATAGATTTACCTGGACCTGTTCCACCGATTTTAATGATTTTTGAAGTAGAAATCTTCCCATGAATTTGGTGAATCATTCTCACTAAAAATTATCACCCTAGCTATCCTATCGAGGGCGTGATCGTGACAAGAACAACATAGAAAATTATATTTTTTCAAGACTTTTTTTAGTTCTTCATTCAAATCTCGGGCCCTAACCGACCGATTTGAACGATTTTAAATAGCAAACTTTTCAGGATGTTAGTGAATCATTTTTTATGCCAACGAGCACCCTAGCTGCCCGATTGATGCCGTCATCGTGATTTCCACAGACGGACAGACGGACATTGCTATATCAACTCCGGTTGTTATAACGATCACAAATATATATATTTTATGGGGTCCAAATTTTTTTTCTAATTATTACAAACGGAATGACAAACTTATATATACCCTCTGCACACTGGAGTGGAGGGTATAATTACTAACTTACTTATTTATATAAAAATAAATATTAATTACTTATCTAAAAACAAAAGTACCCTTCGTCAAAGGTAAACGTATTTAAACATTGACGTTGTGTTGGTATTAACATTTTTAATGATTCGAAATAATAGGACATAATAAGCCCCATTCATCTGTATTATCTTCCAGTGTGATTTTTCTTTGAATAAAGACAGATTGACAATAAAGAAGGGTATATTTAATTCTGCATTATCCGAGAAAAATAACTGTGAAATAAACAAAACACTTTGCAATTGTTTTCTTTTTAATTCATATTTTTTGCACTGGGGGAGAAAATACTAAAAAAGGTGTTAATGAAAAGTTGAAAAACTTTTACACTTTTCATCTGATTTGAAAAATGAAAACCATGTTTTGTTAAGAACTAAATTTTCTTTATTTATCGGTATAAATTTATATAAACTTTCATATCAAAATAAACAATGAAATGCTACAAAAACCAAAAAAGTTGATAAATTTCGTTTTTTTTTTTTGATATTCTTAACAAAGGCAATACTAATAACTTACAGAAGCAAAAAAAAAAATGCTTCTTCGGGCAAAAGCTGACTGAGTTACAGGTCGATAAGTTGACGAACATAACCGAAATCGGTTTTTTAGAATAATGTCTGAATTTGAGGGTGTTTCTGAATTTTTTTTATATAATTTTTAATATACACAACAAGAGCAACAAACCAACTTTTTTTTTTACTGCAGCACCGTGCAATTTTTTCATCACGGTAATCAAATAATATTGCCACATATATCTCTTTAAAGTTGTTAAGTCCTCGTTACCTATTAAGGGCGTACAAATAATTTATTTGCCTAACGGCAAGTAATGCCATCTCGTCAGAACCTATTTGCCTAGACGGTGGTATTGTATTGATGAGTGATTACTTTAGAAACTCAAATGCCTTAATTGTATTTGAAACATTAATGATAAACCATATTTTAAATGCCAAGTAACACTTAAAAATTTTACGATTTTCCAAGCGGATGTTATTCGCAAAAGTTTTCACAAATAAATGTCGTAAGATGTCAAAATTTTTCCTTACAATATATCAGATTTTACATGTAACACATTTCCAAGGATTGAAAACCAACAATACGAGTAAGTTTTAAATATCTCACTAATTTGTTTTGATTGTTTAAAACTCATTAAAAAGCATATAAAATTCATTTATTCATATTAAATTCACAAATTACATTCATTCATTAAGTTAGCACTTCAGGCCAATTCGAATGTACATAAATATGTATGCATGTGTGCGAGTATTCTGTTTTTTGTGCGTTATTTGTTGAAGTATTGAAAGTCATTAATTTAGTTTTGTATTATTTCAGGCCGATAATTAAAGACCACAACTTTAACTTTAAGTATAACTGGGCAATTAATCATCATAAAGAAAATAAAAAATAAAGAACAGCAAAAAATTAAAATTGGAATAGTGTTTTAGTCACCAATCGTAAAGGGAAAATCCTTTTACAAATACTCGTACATACTGCCTTAGGAGCTTCGACAATGTTGGATATGCAAAGAATGTTAATCATGTAACGTAGCAACTATTCGCGGCACAACAAATGTCAACCATACTCGTACTCGTAGACTTTCCACAAATTTATTCAAATGTATTTCGATTCCAGTGTGATAACCTGCTGCTGTTAACTACCAAAGCAAATGCAAGAAATTTTAGCCAACTGTATTCGCCTGGCCGATGGTATGTCGTGTCCACTGGAACTAAATTTTTCATATTATTTTATAGTATTTCCCTTGTAACCAGACCATCAACTCTTTGCAAGTCAAAGGTCACTTTACTTTACTTCAGGCAGCAATGTTGTATTAACTGTCGTAGTTGTAATAAATAAAACAATATGTCAACCCAAGAGAATTGTTTTTATAATTGAGTTTCTTTGATTTGACTTCTTTAAGTAAAAACGTACATTTCTATAATAATCGTAAAATATAAAAATTTCAGAACTTTATTCTACGAATACTCCTACGTATATCTACCTAAATGTTGTTTAACTTTTCGTATTGTGGTAACGACAAACGGGGTGAAAATTGTGATTCATAGAGTTGAAGTTTAAGGGAAAACCTTCATTGCTATTGCTAGTTTTTTTAAATATTATATTCAATATGTGGAAAAAGTCTTCCAATAAATTATTGTAAACTTGTTGCCCTCATTTCTACAAACTTCAAGCTTACAAAGAATAAAAAAGTAGACCTGTTTGTGCGATGTTATTAAATAATTTACTTGTGCTTTTCATAAATATCACAATGGGGCAGATAGTATTTTTAAAATATATATCTTAAATAAGGCATTCAGGCTATACAAATAATAAAACAAGTTTAGATAATCGATCTTAGGTCGAACTAATTAGTTATAGAAAATAAGCATAAACCAAATTTGAGTGGAATTTTTATTAATTTTTTGCGTGCGGATCTGAAAAAGTTCATATCGGATGATATACTTATGTATATGGGGACTAGGTCGAAAAATGGATCGATCATGACCATATTTGGTAAAGTCACTTTATATGGGGGCTTTGACTAAGAATTGTCCTATATGGTTTATTTTTGGACTATTGATTAATGTAATAGACACACACAAACCCAATTCGACCGCGACCTATATGATAATTTAATTCTATTTCATAGGGGTCACAACTATAGGGACTAGGTCTGAACATTCACCGACATTTACCAATTCCATGTCCGATAGAAACTTACATATCAAATTTCATCAATTTGACTGACTGATAGACGGACGGACGGACATCGCTAAATCGACTCAAAAAGTGATTCCGAGTGGATCGGTGGATATAAGTCAAATATTTTTGGCCCTGACCACATAGTCGTATAGGGTATAACAAAGCTAATTTAGCTACTTTACATGCTTCTGATTGAAACGAGATCTAAAACACTACCATTCACATTAGAATTTTTACCAGATAAGTTATTTATGATTTGACATTTAATAAAATATGTAATTCCATTTGCAAAAACTTCTCATATAGTTACATACATTATTTTGTGTCTATTGTCAGATTATACCACATAGTAAAACTAAAAATGGATTAGCAACATTATATAAACATAACCACAAAATTTGTCATTTTCTCTAAAACTATTGCATATTAGTCAATGGACTTAAAACTCATATAAGACAAGTCTCGAGGTAATAAGTTATATTTTAAAAAAGTCGTCTTCAAAAATTTTACAAAATCTTTTATAGGGTTAATTTTTATTGACATCTTCATGCCCAACTTTGTCTGTATGTCTTTGTATTCATGCAAACTTTGTAATCAAACTACAGGTCGTAAATATGAATATATGTTGATGACACTTTGTATACAGGCAGCTTTTGACGCTTTTGAAATCGAGTTAAAATGCCATAAGATACTATGATATCGAGTTAAAATGACATAAGATCCAAATTATCATTCAGATCTCGGTCAAATTTGATTTGTGTCTGTTTTTTAATATTCAAAAATATTGCACATATTTTTCTCAAATTTGGTTTGTAATGTTTTTGAGAAAAATAGTTGACTTTAACGAATATGGTCGTGATCGATCCATTTTTCTACCTAGTCCCTATATAAAATAGCATCCGATTGGGACATTTTGATATCTGCAGCCCAAAAAATGAATAACAAATTTGGTTTCTGTTTATTTTCTATAACAAATTAATTGGCCCTAGGATCCCTTCTCTAAATGCATGGTGTAGGGTATCGTATAGTCACTCTAGACCATTTATAATTTTCTTACTCGGTAATAAAATCATGATTTAAGAGTCGATTTTTATAGCAAGACGTTTTAGTATATCCCTGGCATTTTCCACAATGGCCAACGGAGAATTTTTTATTTTAGACTGCACATTTTCACAACCCTTCTGATATTTTTGTTTATTTTGAGAGACTTTCGTCGAAATAAAATGAGTTTCTCATCAAGTTCATTCACATTTATTACATAAGAAAAGAATATTAAACTAACCGGTCTGTTTTGTTTTATCTTTGTCACTTTTGCAATTGTTTCTTCCAAAGTTAAACATTTATATTTTCTATTGTGGTAAAATATTTATTGTAAAGAAACCAAAACTTTTGTCGTATTAAACCTGAAATTCGGATATTATTTCATCACAAATCGGTTGGCATTAAATTCGGTAGTCATTATCAGGGCTGAGGAGTCGGAGCCGGACTCGCTATTTTCCGTGGACTGCGACTCCCAAATATATTAAATTTAAAACCCTTGCTCGGCCAAAAATTATTAAATTCAATAAAAACTATGCATTTTTGGGACCATAACTCAATTATGCCGGCCGATGAGGTCAGAACCAAATCGTCCCCCCACCTAACTCTAATTAAAAATAAAATCATAAAGATTATTTTAATAACGCAAACGACCTAAATTAAACATTTTTTGCAAAATTTTACAACATATGTATGTACATTATCCCACCACATTAAATTTGCAAGATAATTTTAAGTTCTGTACACCAGTCATAGGATCTGCAAAGTATAACGAACGATTAACGGTCCTGTGCTGCACTAATGTTGAATCGATGTTTTGATAACCTCGCACCAGAATGCACCCCAGAGCCTTTTAAAACGATATTGTATATTAATAACAATAAAGTCATTGAACTTCTATTCGTGGCAACACACATATAACATTTATATAAAACCAAAGCAATAGAAAGCTTCTTGAAGTCGCAATTCTTAAGAAAAAGTTACATGTTGAGCCGATCCGAATCATCTTCCTCTAATGATCACTTAAATGGCGAAGCTGTTTTCTCTGTGTAGATTTTATAGAAAAAATATTATTCAATTACGTAAATGTTAAGCTTCAACAATTACTGCGATCTTCATCAAACTTCGTGTATTGGTTCTCTTAGGTATTGAAAGAAAAATCCCTGAAATGATTTTTGGAAAATGCAGACAATGCATTTTCAAAAATCTTCCCAATTTTTTAAAAGTGTCAGTACATCGCGTGTTTAAATAGTATCGGGAGATTTTTTAAAAATCGCATGGAAAAAAATATTTAAATCACTTCTATAACTTTGCTGGACGATACATTTGAGTTTTTTTTTCTCGAAAAGTTACCGACAAGTTACCTAAGCAAGTTTTTATTGCGAAAAAAAATAACAACTTTTAATAAGATTATAAAAATGTTTTACATATATTAAAAACAAACCAATATTAAGTCCGAAACCAATCAATACTATTTTTTTTTTTGCAAATTTTGTTTAATGGACTAGTCATCCTACCATAAATAACAAAAAAGTGGATTCAACATTACCTATCTGATTTTTGACTTTTAAAAATATAATTTATTCACAAATTAAATTTATTCTATGCCATTGTGCAATATTATTTGCTTATTATATATTTCACGTATATTTATTAAGTTAATATTAATATTAAGTGTTGTATGTTTGTTTGTAGTAAGTTAATATATATTCTTTTGATTTGTTGTGGATTCTGACATGATTTAATTTTTACTAAATTGCGTGTATGTAAATATTGTATTTTATTTTGTTTGGTTTGTTTTTTGTATTCGTAGTTCCAATAAAAATTAGGTCATTTACTTTAGTTTGACGACGAGTGATTGTTTTAGCAACATTATATGTAAATCAAGATATTGGATCGCATGTAAGGTTTCTATCATATATCCCAAAGAAATGGTTTTAATTACGAACTTAACGAGAGCAAAAGTTGTTCTAATTTAATAACACTAAGCAACAAAGAATTCGAAAATGTTTGGAATTTAAGTTCCGCTGTTTATACCCTATACAACTCTGTGGTCAGGGTAAATTGAGATTGTGTCTATGTTTGTAACTACCAAAAATAGTTGACCAAGACCTTCGTTTTTTTATACCTATCGACCCAGAATCAATTTTCTAGTCGATGTCCATCCGTTCATCTGTCTGTGTGTGTGCATTCATGGACTACTTGTAATCAAACTACAGGTCGCAAATATGAATTTATCTTGATAAAATTTTGTATATTTTGTATATTTATTTAGCTTGAACGTCTAACAGTTAATTAATTACAAAAACTTGAAAGTTATTCATATAATTAGTTCACCTGAAAAAAAAATTGGTAAAATTTGTTAAAATAGTCGTAATTGTCTTTAAATCAAACTATTTTGTTGGGTACCCTTTTTGGATGATTACTTCGACAAATCTGCTTGGCATTGTTTTAACTAAATCGCAACACTATTGAGGAGTATTTTATTCCATTCTACCGGAATAACGTCCCAGAGTGCATTTTTATTTGTAAGTTTTCTGGCCGCAACTGCCCGTTGAACGATCCCCCGTAGATTTTCTATGGGGTTTATAGCTTGGGTTTTTGAGTTGGCCACTCAAGAACCTTTATTTTACTTTAGTCAAACCAAGTATTAATGACCCGAGATTTATGCTTCGCGTCGTTTTCCTGCTGAAATATCCATGCTAGTGGTAAATCATCAGCATAAACATTGTCTAGATTATTCTGCAGGATTATCTTCGTATATTTCCCCAGCCATTTTTCTATCGATTTCAACTAAAGAATCATTCCCGGACGAGGTAAAACATTCCACCACCATTGCAGCCGACCCTACGTTGTTTACAGTTTTTTGGTATACTTTGCGTCCAAACATTTATTGACTGGTCATCGCACATAGTGTCTGCCGTCGCACAGTGGACCACATTTTGAGAAGGCGGCCAAAAATCATTTTTTTTTTTACCGATTTTAAAGTTATGTTATTCATTTGAAAGTAAATACTAGTTAACCTCGGGAGCCAAAAAATTGCGACTCTCAACTATATCACAGCGAACAGGGTCTTCGAAAATGGGCTTTCTCAGTATTTTGCTAAAATTAAAAATTTCTTTGTAAATTTTTATTTTTGAATGACTGTAACTTTTTTGATTTAAAAGATTTTGAAGTGATATAAATTTTTTATAATTTTTTGGCTTCCATACTATTAATGTTAAAAATGTAAAATCACTGAGTCATTCCGAAATTTAAGAAAAAAATTTTTTAAAAAAGGTCCAAATTTTCCGAAAATCTCCTACTTAATAGAGCATAACTCCTGCCAATCAAAAGTAGTCAGAAAAACTCTTGCAGTCTTCTATAGTCCAAACCCTCCCCTTTACTCCTATACCCCATTATATACCCTCCAGTTTCCGCCCGTGTGCACCAGAACAATTTTTCTGACCCAAGGTTAGATATTTTCTGCAAAATTTATGAATACAAAAGTTGTCCACTATGTGGTTAGGATATATTAAGTTTGAGGTAATGTTTGTAACTGCCAAAAATATTGGACCTTTATCCATCTTTTATGAGTCGATTAAACGATGTCCGTCCGTCCGTCTGAGTGTTATGAATACAAAAGTTGGTCGTACCGGTGCACCGCGGTGTATTTTTTTGCGTGTCGGTAGAGTTGTCAGGAGTTGTTATATACTTATAAAAAAGGGTTGAGATATAATGTGCTTAATTGTTACAGGTACATTTACATAGGTATCTTTCAAAAACATTAATAATCTGAATTAGAGTTATATAGTTTAAATACCTGACAAAATGGGAAACAGTTTAAATAACAGGTAAATGGTAAGTGGTATGCCTCACCTTTTAAAAGGGGTTAGGGTGTGGGTTTTTTATGCTTCTAAAAGTGGTAATAAAAGATAAAAATTTTTATTTTACATAATTGCAAGAAAGAGTATTTATAATAATGTTTCCACAATTATTATTCATTACAATTTGTGCAATGGCTAAGTACTGTTACAGAGAGCAGATATTTATTTTCAACGAAATGATGTAGACGATGTAATTTTGCACATAGTGAGCAACAACTTCTTTAAGAATTGTAACCTAGAAGACATTGAAATGCACAAAGGAAAAATTACTAATTTTGCATCGAATTTAAAAAGACGGTATATTGAATGCTCTCATAGCAAGGCAAAGATGTACAAACGTTACCAAGACTGGTTAATAAAGGAACTTATTTTTGAGAGTGCATCTACAACTGCCAACGTAAGTGGAAAAAAGGGTCGACCAGCAAACCAATTGACGGATGTAGTGAAAGATCTCGAAGGCGCAAGCTGGAGAATGTCAATGAAGAAATTTCTCAAAGAATTATTAAGGATTCATTTTTGCACCAAATTCAACCAACCCAAAATAAAAATAAATAAATAAAATTGAAATTGAAATAATTGAAAAAATAGTAGAAGCGAGCCCAAGGTGCACAAAGAGGATTTTGAAAAGCATTCTTTCACCAATTGAAGATAAGAAATTTACGCCGGAAGAAGCGTTCGCCCTATTTTTGGATTTGAAATTGACCAAAAATCAATATAAGGAATTTCGGAAGCGAACCAATGAAAAGAATTGTGGGATTTTTCCAGAGTACCGAGATTTAGTTTCAGCCAAAAAAGAATGCTTACCTTCACAATCTGCTATTAGTGTCACTTCAACATCAGCAGAAATAAAATTGCAAGATCTCCTTGAACATTCTGCAGAACGATTGCTAAATACGCTTGATACTGATCATTTAAAAAAAAATGTGTAATGGCAGCATTACTTTAACTTCTAAATGGGGATGTGATGATCCTCTGGTCAGAAACAATACAAGCAATTTAATGCCGAAAATTCATCAGATGCTAATTTATTTATGGTATCTTTCGTTCCATTGCGCTTAACAAAAAGGTATAGCGTCTTAGAGCCGTCAACTAGTAGAGCAACAGAAATTGATATATGGAAAAATGAAATTCCTTCTTCAACAAAGTATTGCAGACCAATAAAATTTGCATTCAAAAAGGAAACCAAAGATGTCATAACTGAAGAAGTTCAAAAACTAAAAGATCAAATTAAGGAACTTCAACCGGTAATATTTAAATTTGATGACCAAGACATTGAAGCTCATTTTAAAATGTGTCTCACAATGATTGATGGAAAAGTTGCACAAGCTTTAACTGGAACAAAGTTATCGTCAAACTGCATTATATGCCAAAAGACATCAAGTCAATTAAGCCAACCCCCACCAGAAGACGATAGTTTTAAGGAAGCCTACGAATTTGGAATGTCCCCTCTTAATGCTAGAATACGTTTCATGGAGCATATTCTTAAATTGGGTTATGATTTGGAATTTAGTCCGTTAGGCGAAACAGTGAGAAAAAACAAAGAAAATGAAGAAAAAAGAAAGTAAAAAAAACAAATTCAACAAAAATATCTACAGCTAAGCCTCGTAATCGACCAACAAAATTTGGAGAGTACGCCAATAAAACAGCTATACTTTATAATGAAAAATACTCTTGGAGATATATGCCATCCACAGTTCATAAAATTTTGTACAATGGGGAACAAATAATTCAAAACAATATGCTAAATTTACAATAAAAATTGTTATATTTCATAAATTTACTATAAAAATTGATATAGAAATATTTAAAAAGACAATAAAAAAAATTTAACTAAAGCAAAAACATACGAGTTTTTCATTGAAACTTCTCTATCTTGAACCAATATAAGGTAACTTTTACGTTCGCTGCTTAATAAATTATATTTTAACTCGAGATCTTTCAAAAAAAACAACCTTTGGCCCTTGTTCACATTAGGACTAAAAAGTTTACGGGGGCCAAAGTTTGGCATTTTCTGAAAAAATTAACTTAAAAAATTAAAAAGTATTAGTTGTAAAATTAACTGAAAAAATAAGACATTATATTAAAACAAACCTTTTTTTTACCTTTTCACACTTCACTTTTGTACTAAAATTCAACTACAAATGAAAATGTATTTTAAACCCTCCGTAACTTTTTTTATTTTCGGTCGAGAACTACGTTTTATAGCAAAACTTAAAGGCTAAAGTCTCACCTACCAAACAAAAGAAACCGCATATCAAAATTCCAATCCAATCAAAAGTTATAGATTTTTGACCGCCTTCTCGTCAAATGGTCCACTGTGCGTCGCACAGTGGTTCAAAACCAAAAAAAAGTGGTAATAAGTCTGGAACTTCTAAACTATTGGTTGGATTGGAATAGTATATTGTAGGCGATTGTAGTCAAGGATATAGGCTTTCAAAATATTTATTTTTGAGATACCCTGTTGTAACGCAGGGTGAGCTACAGGGTGCCAAAGTCGACCACCTCAAGGTGGAAAATGCTTTCAAAGCTTGTAACTTTTATAAATATGAAGTGATTTTTACGTTTTTTAAATTTTTCCAATAACCATTAAATTATTAACAAAAAACATGCTTATACTACCTAGTTATCGCTTATGGTTTAAAAACTATTTGATTTTAAAAATCAACATTTGAACTTTTCACCAAATTCTTTCTTGGTTTTTCGCAAATAACATTTTTATTAAAATAGATTAAAAAAATCTAAAAATATGTGGCGATAGCCAGTACTTTTTAACAAAATACGTTGAAGTAATTTTTGAATTATTTCAAACCGTTTAGTGAGCACAAAATCTTAAATTTGACTTTTTGAATCAGGTTCTAAAAATTGGAAATTTTTGCCAAAAAATACCCTTCATTCTTTCACTTTTTTCTCACAACCTTGGTAAAACATGTATATAGTTTTCTACATATTTTAAAAGAATATGCTTCAAGAATGGTTGTAAGTGAAATTTTTAATATTTTTGTGCAATTTAAAAAAAAAAACTAAGTTTTAAAAGTTAATACAAAAATATCCGCTCGATTTCTTCAAATATTTCACCGCAGTATCAAAGCTCCAAATATTTTTATTTATTTGCCGCAATAACATTCATCGCCATTACATAAACGTGGTCAGGAGGGCTTAAATGGTAAAAAAAGTCAAATTTTCATACGAATTTTTTTTTTAACATAAAAAACATATTAAGATTAGTTATTTTTATATTTTGTTTATTGATTCAGAACGGCATTTAAATTATCTAAAACATTTCAAAAAATCATTTTGATAACGTTAATAGTTTTTGAGACGCGTCGTTTCGAAACAGTTGAACTTTGATTCATCACTCCACGCTATTATTTTTCAAATATTTGGATGCTTATGGAGTTGGGATTTTGGTTTTTTCTCGCTATGCTGTCATGACGCCTACCTATGTTCCTTGCCGATATCTTAATGCCATGCTCCGACTCCATGCGCGATCTAATCTGAGTTGATGTGAGGAAAGGGTCAATTTTACTCATCCTGGCCATTAGCCTATCTTCCGCTTGTGTCGTTTTGCTTTGTTTATGTCTCTGAAAATTCTCGAAAGTCTTACATTTTTGTTAATGTTTAATAGCGTTGACATCCCTTCACCGCGATAATGATAACATTTTCACCACATCAGCAATTCAACCAACATTTTGGAAGCAATTCCAAATGATCTCCCTTTCAGAAGGAATGGAGCTCTTATTTTTACCGATAATTTAACAACGTCAAATGAAACTAAAGCGAAAGGTGCTAAAACCTTTTGAAAGACCAAAAAACCCCTTTTGGTTACCATAAAGTTTTCTTAATACAAATATTTACCTTCGATAATCAAAATGACTTAATTATTTGTCCACTTAACTTCGGCGATATGTTAAGAAATGAATGCTTGTTTACAAAACTAAACATTGAAATGCTAATTTTTTTATATTTTCAAAGAATCATAACGGTAGTGCATAATTTTCTAGTATATTGGGTATAAAAAATAATATCCGTGCAAAAATTTTTTCAATCAGATGCAAACCGGCCAGTCCGTCACGACTTTTAGCCCAAAAAATGGAGTAAAATTAGTTCCAAGCTTTGATGAGCTATAACTCGTAAGCCAGACGACTTTTGGAAAATACACCTTAAGCATTAGTATTGCAAATATATAGGCAAACATTTTTTTCCTACAAATTTTTGACCTAGCTATGACCCTTCATGGTGTTTTAAGAGGTCAAACTTCAAATTTGCAGTCAAAATTTTTTTCAAACGTAAATTAGTAAATTTATTATAAATTTATTTAGGTTTGACTATTGCCAAATTGTAAAGTATTATATTTAGTTTCCATAAAAAATAAGGCATTTTTAAAACATATCGTTTATTCCATGACAGAGTTAAAAACAATGAAAAAATCAACAAATTTTTAATTTAAAAAAAAAAACAAAAAATTAAACTTTTTTTTTTTGCCGCAAGGTACTCTTCATTTCTATTCCATGTACTCGGATCAGGCATTAAAAATGTTGGATTAATGTTTGTTATATTCTGATTCAGAATAGTTTCAAAAAAAAACAAGTAAGAGTGTTAAATTCGGCTGTGCCGAATTTTTTGATACCCTCCACCTGAGTCTTAAACTGTATATTCACCCAATGTCGAGTACGGCTACAACTTTTAAACTTTTACCGATACCGAAACATTAATTCCGAATACCAAAATACAAATGATTCTTGGCTAAAAATTATTATTATTAAAAATAAGCTAATTTTAAAATATTTTATCTGAATTATTTTTTATTTTTATCTGCACTACATATAATACAAAAAAAAAATACATAATAATACATGTAAGAAACTAAATATAGAAGTTTAAAGTTTTAATATTTAATTTTTAATTTTTAATTTTTAATTTATAATTTATAATTTTTAATTTTTAATTTTTAATTTTTAATTTTTAATTTTTAATATTTAATTTTTAATTTTTAATTATTAATTTTTAATTTTTAATTTTTAATTTTTAATTTTTAATTTTTAATTTTTAATTTTTAATTTTTAATTTTTAATTTTTAATTTTTAATTTTTAATTTTTAATTTTTAATTTTTAATTTTTAATTTTTAATTTTTAATTTTTAATTTTTAATTTTTAATTTTTAATTTTTAATTTTTAATTTTTAATTTTTAATTTTTAATTTTTAATTTTTAATTTTTAATTTTTAATTTTTAATTTTTAATTTTTAATTTTTAATTTTTAATTTTTAATTTTTAATTTTTAATTTTTAATTTTTAATTTTTAATTTTTAATTTTTAATTTTTAATTTTTAATTTTTAATTTTTAATTTTAATTTTTAATTTTCAATTTTTAATTTTTAATTTTTAATTTTTAATTTTTAATTTTTAATTTTTAATTTTTAATTTTTAATTTTTAATTTTTAATTTTTAATTTTTAATTTTAATTTTTAATTTTTAATTTTTAATTTTTAATTTTTAATTTTTAATTTTTAATTTTTAATTTTTAATTTTTAATTTTTAATTTTTAATTTTTAATTTTTAATTTTTAATTTTTAATTTTTATTTTTATTTTTAATTTTTAATTTTTAATTTTTAATTTTTAATTTTTAATTTTTAATTTTTAATTTTTAATTTTTAATTTTTAATTTTTAATTTTTAATTTTTAATTTTTAATTTTTAATTTTTAATTTTTAATTTTTAATTTTTAATTTTTAATTTTAATTTTTAATTTTTAATTTTTAATTTTTAATTTTTAATTTTTCATTTTTAATTTTTAATTTTTAATTTTTAATTTTTAATTTTTAATTTTTAATTTTTAATTTTTAATTTTTAATTTTTAATTTTTAATTTTTAATTTTTAATTTTTAATTTTTAATTTTTAATTTTTAATTTTTAATTTTTAATTTTTAATTTTTAATTTTTAATTTTTAATTTTTAATTTTTAATTTTTAATTTTTAATTTTTAATTTTTAATTTTTAATTTTTAATTTTTAATTTTTAATTTTTAATTTTTAATTTTTAATTTTTAATTTTTAATTTTTAATTTATAATTTTTAATTTTTAATTTTTAATTTTCAATTTTTAATTTTTAATTTTTAATTTTTAATTTATAATTTATAATTTTTAGTTTTTAATGTATAATTTTTAGTTTTTAATTTTTAATTTTTAATATTTAATTTTTAATATTTAATTTTTAATTTTTATTTTTTAATTTTTAATTTTTAATTTTTAATTTTTAATTTTTAATTTTTAATTTTTAATTTTTAATTTTTAATTTTTAGTTTTTAATTTTTAATTTTTAATTTTTAATTTTTAATTTTTAATTTTTAATTTTTAATTTTTAATTTTTAATTTATAATTTATAATTTTTAGTTTTTAATTTTTAATTTTTAATATTTAATTTCTAATTTTTAATTTTTAATTATTAATTTTTAATTTTTAATTTTTAATTTTTAATTTTTAATATTTAATTTTTAATTTTTAATTTTTAATTTTTAATTTTTAATTTTTAATTTTTAATTTTTAATTTTTAATTTTTAATTTTTAATTTTTAATTTTTAATTTTTAATTTTTAATTTTTAATTTTTAATTTTTAATTTTTAATTTTTAATTTTTAATTTTTAATTTTTAATTTTTAATTTCTAATTTTTAATTTTTAATTTTTAATTTTTAATTTTTAATTTTTAATTTTTAATTTTTAATTTTTAATTTTTAATTTTTAATTTTTATTTTTAATTTTTTATTTTTAATTTTTAATTTTTAATTTTTAATTTTTAATTTTTAATTTTTAATTTTTAATTTTTAATTTTTAATTTTTAATTTTTAATTTTTAATTTTTAATTTTTAATTTTTAATTTTTAATTTTTAATTTTTAATTTTTAATTTTTAATTTTTAATTTTTAATTTTTAATTTTTAATTTTTAATTTTTAATTTTTAATTTTCAATTTTTAATTTTCAATTTTTAATTTTTAATTTTTAATTTATAATTTATAATTTTTAATTTTTAATGTATAATTTTTAGTTTTTAATTTTAATATTTAATTTTTAATTTTTAATATTTAATTTTTAATTTTTAATTTTTAATTTTTAATTTTTAATTTTTAATTTTTAATTTTTAATTTTTAATTTTTTATTTTTAATTTTTAATTTTTAATTTTTAATTTTTAATTTTTAATTTTTAATTTTTAATTTTTAATTTTTGATTTTTAATTTTTAATTTTTAATTTTTAATTTTTAATTTTTAATTTTTAATTTTTAATTTTTAGTTTTTAATTTTTAATTTTTAATTTTTAATTTTTTAATTTTTAATTTTTAATTTTTTAATTTTTAATTTTTAATTTTTAATTTTTAATTTTTAATTTTTAATTTTTAATTTTTAATTTTTAATTTTTAATTTTTAATTTTTAATTTTTAATTTTTAATTTTTAATTTTAATTTTTAATTTTTAATTTTTAATTTTTAATTTTTAATTTTTAATTTTTAATTTTTAATTTTTAATTTTTAATTTTTAATTTTTAATTTTTAATTTTTAATTTTTAATTTTTAATTTTAATTTTTAATTTTTAATTTTTAATTTTTAATTTTTAATTTTTAATTTTTAATTTTTAATTTTTAATTTTAATTTTTAATTTTTAATTTTTAATTTTTAATTTTTTAATTTTTAATTTTTAATTTTTAATTTTTAATTTTTAATTTTTAATTTTTAATTTTTAATTTTTAATTTTTTAATTTTTAATTTTTAATTTTTAATTTTTAATTTTTAATTTTTAATTTTTAATTTTTAATTTTTAATTTTTAATTTTTAATTTCCTAATTTTTATATTTTTAATTTTTAATTTTTAATTTTTAATTTTTAATTTTTAATTTTTAATTTTTAATTTTTAATTTTTAATTTTTAATTTTTAATTTTTAATTTTTAATTTTTAATTTTTAATTTTTAATTTTTATTTTTTAATTTTTAATTTTTAATTTTTTATTTTTAATTTTTAATTTTTAATTTTTAATTTTTAATTTTTAATTTTTAATTTTTAATTTTTAATTTTTAATTTTTAATTTTTAATTTTTAATTTTTAATTTTTAATTTTTAATTTTTAATTTTTAATTTTTAATTTTTAATTTTTAATTTTTAATTTTTAATTTTTAATTTTTAATTTTTAATTTTTAATTTTTAATTTTTAATTTTAATTTTTAATTTTTAATTTTAATTTTTAATTTTTAATTTTTAATTTTTAATTTTTAATTTTTAATTTTTAATTTTTGATTTCTAATTTTTAATTTTTAATTTTTAATTTTTAATTTTTAATTTTTATAATTTTTAATTTTTAATTTTTAATTTTTAATTTTTAATTTTTAATTTTTAATTTTTAATTTTTAATTTTTAATTTTTAATTTTTAATTTTTAATTTTTAATTTTTAATTTTTAATTTTTAATTTTTAATTTTTAATTTTTAATTTTTAATTTTTAATTTTTAATTTTTAATTTTTAATTTTTAATTTTTAATTTTTAATTTTTAATTTTTAATTTTTAATTTTTAATTTTTAATTTTTAATTTTTAATTTTTAATTTTTAATTTTTAATTTTTAATTTTTAATTTTTAATTTTTAATTTTTAATTTTTAATTTTTAATTTTTAATTTTTAATTTTTAATTTTTAATTTTTAATTTTTAATTTTTTAATTTTTAATTTTTAATTTTTAATTTTTAATTTTTAATTTCTAATTTTTAATTTTTAATTTTTAATTTTTAATTTTTATTTTAATTTTCAATTTTTAATTTTTAATTTTTAATTTTTAATTTTTAATTTTTAATTTCTAATTTTTAATTTTTAATTTTTAATTTTAATTTTTAATTTTTAATTTTTAATTTTTAATTTTTAATTTTTAATTTTTAATTTTTAATTTTTAATTTTTAATTTTTAAATTTTAATTTTTAATTTTTAATTTTTAATTTTTAATTTTTAATTTTTAATTTTTAATTTTTAATTTTTAATTTTTAATTTTAATTTTTAATTTTTAATTTTTAATTTTTAATTTTTAATTTTTAATTTTTAATTTTTAATTTTTAATTTTTAATTTTTAATTTTTAATTTTTAATTTTTAATTTTTAATTTTTAATTTTTAATTTTTAATTTTTAATTTTTAATTTTTAATTTTTAATTTTTAATTTTTAATTTTTAATTTTTAATTTTTAGTTTTTAATTTTTAATTTTTAATTTTTAATTTTATTTATAATTTTTAATTTTTAATTTTTAATTTTTAATTTTTAGTTTTTAGTTTTTAGTTTTTAATTTTAATTTTTAATTTTTAATTTTTAATTTTTAATTTTTAATTTTTAATTTTTAATTTTTAATTTTTAATTTTTAATTTTTAATTTTTAATTTTTAATTTTTAATTTTTAATTTTTAATTTTAATTTTTAATTTTTAATTTTTAATTTTTAATTTTTAATTTTATTTTTAATTTTTAATTTTTAATTTTTAATTTTTAATTTTTAATTTTTAATTTTTAATTTTTAATTTTAATTTTTAATTTTTAATTTTTAATTTTTAATTTTTAATTTTTAATTTTTAATTTTTAATTTTTAATTTTTAATTTTTAATTTTTAATTTTTAATTTTTAATTTTTAATTTTTAATTTTTAATTTTTAATTTTTAATTTTTAATTTTTAATTTTTAATTTTTAATTTTTAATTTTTAATTTTTAATTTTTAATTTTTAATTTTTAATTTTTAATTTTTAATTTTTAATTTTTAATTTTTAATTTTTAATTTTTAATTTTTAATTTTTAATTTTTAATTTTTAATTTTTAATTTTAATTTTTAATTTTTAATTTTTAATTTTTAATTTTAATTTTTAATTTTTAATTTTTAATTTTTAATTTTTAATTTTTAATTTTTAATTTTTAATTTTTAATTTTAATTTTTAATTTTTAATTTTTAATTTTTAATTTTTAATTTTTAATTTTTAATTTTTAATTTTTAATTTTTAATTTTTAATTTTTAATTTTTAATTTTTAATTTTTAATTTTTAATTTTTAATTTTTAATTTTTAATTTTTAATTTTTAATTTTTAATTTTTAATTTTTAATTTTTAATTTTTAATTTTTAATTTTTAATTTTAATTTTTAATTTTTAATTTTAATTTTTAATTTTTAATTTTTAATTTTTAATTTTTAATTTTTAATTTTTAATTTTTAATTTTTAATTTTTAATTTTTAATTTTTAATTTTTAATTTTTAATTTTTAATTTTTAATTTTTAATTTTTAATTTTTAATTTTTAATTTTTAATTTTAATTTTTAATTTTAATTTTTAATTTTTAATTTTTAATTTTTAATTTTTAATTTTTAATTTTTAATTTTTAATTTTTAATTTTTAATTTTTAATTTTTAATTTTTAATTTTTAATTTTTAATTTTTAATTTTTAATTTTTAATTTTTAATTTTTAATTTTTAATTTTTAATTTTTAATTTTTAATTTTTAATTTTTAATTTATAATTTTAATTTTTAATTTTTAATTTTAATTTTTTTAGTTTTTAATTTTTAATTTTTAATTTTTAATTTTAATTTTTAATTTTTAATTTTTAATTTTTTAATTTTTAATTTTTAATTTTAATTTTTAATTTTTAATTTTTAATTTTTAATTTTTAATTTTTAATTTTTAATTTTTAATTTTTAATTTTTAATTTTTAATTTTTAATTTTTTTTAATTTTTAATTTTTAATTTTTATTATTTTTAATTATATTTTTTAATTTTTAATTTTTAATTTTTAATTTTTAATTTTAATTTTTAATTTTTAATTTTTAATTTTTAATTTTTAATTTTTAATTTTTAATTTTTAATTTTTAATTTTTAATTTTATTTTAATTTTTAATTTTTAATTTTTAATTTTTTAATTTTTAATTTTTAATTTTTAATTTTAATTTTAATTTTTTAATTTTTAACTTTTAATTTTTAATTTTTAATTTTTATTTTATAATTTTTTATTTTTAATTTTTAATTTTTAATTTTTAATTTTTAATTTTTAATTTTTATTTTTTAATTTTTAATTTTTAATTTTTAATTTTTAATTTTTAATTTTTAGTTTTAATTTTTAATTTTTAATTTTTAATTTTTATTTTTTAATTTTTAATTTTTAATTTTTAATTTTTAATTTTTAATTTTTAACTTTTTAATTTTTTATTTTTAATTTTTAATTTTTAATTTTTAATTTTTAATTTTTAATTTTTAATTTTTAATTTTTAATTTTTTAATTTTTAATTTTTAATTTTTAATTTTTAATTTTTAATTTTTAATTTTTAATTTTTAATTTTTAATTTTTAATTTTTAATTTTAATTTTTAATTTTTAATTTTTAATTTTTAATTTTAATTTTTAATTTTTAATTTTTAATTTTTAATTTTTAATTTTTAATTTTTAATTTTTAATTTTTAATTTTTAATTTTTAATTTTTAATTTTTAATTTTTAATTTTTAATTTTTAATTTTTAATTTTTAGTTTTTAGTTTTTAATTTTTAATTTTTAATTTTTAATTTTTAATTTTTAATTTTTAATTTTTAATTTTTAATTTTTAATTTTTAATTTTTAATTTTTAATTTTTAATTTTTAATTTTTAATTTTTAATTTTTAATTTTTAATTTTTAATTTTTAATTTTTAATTTTTAATTTTTAATTTTTAATTTTTAATTTTTAATTTTTAATTTTTAATTTTTAATTTTTAATTTTTAATTTTTAATTTTTAATTTTTAATTTTTAATTTTTAATTTTTAATTTTTAATTTTTAATTTTTAATTTTTAATTTTTAATTTTTAATTTTTAATTTTTAATTTTTAATTTTTAATTTTTAATTTTTAATTTTGAATTTTGAATTTTGAATTTTGAATTTTGAATTTTTAATTTTTAATTTTTAATTTTTAATTTTTAATTTTTAATTTTGAATTTTTAATTTTGAATTTTTAATTTTTAATTTTTAATTTTTAATTTTTAATTTTTAATTTTTAATTTTTAATTTTTAATTTTTAATTTTTAATTTTTAATTTTTAATTTTTAATTTTTAATTTTTAATTTTTAATTTTATTTAATTTTTAATTTTTAATTTTTAATTTTTAATTTTTAATTTTTAATTTTTAATTTTTAATTTTTAATTTTTAATTTTTAATTTTATTTTTTATTTTTAATTTTTAATTTTTAATTTTTAATTTTTAATTTTTAATTTTTAATTTTTAATTTTTAATTTTTAATTTTAATTTTTAATTTTTAATTTTTAATTTTTAATTTTTAATTTTTAATTTTTAATTTTTAATTTTTAATTTTTAATTTTTAATTTTTAATTTTTAATTTTTAATTTTTAATTTTTAATTTTTAATTTTTAATTTTTAATTTTTAATTTTTAATTTTTAATTTTTAATTTTTAATTTTTAATTTTTAATTTTTAATTTTTAATTTTTTAATTTTTAATTTTTAATTTTTAATTTTTAATTTTTAATTTTTAATTTTTAATTTTTAATTTTTAATTTTTAATTTTTAATTTTTAATTTTTAATTTTTTAATTTTTAATTTTTAATTTTTAATTTTTAATTTTTAATTTTTAATTTTTAATTTTTAATTTTTAATTTTTAATTTTTAATTTTTAATTTTTAATTTTTAATTTTTAATTTTTAATTTTTAATTTTTAATTTTTAATTTTTAATTTTTAATTTTTAATTTTTAATTTTTAATTTTTAATTTTTAATTTTTAATTTTGAATTTTGAATTTTGAATTTTGAATTTTGAATTTTGAATTTTGAATTTTGAATTTTTAATTTTTAATTTTTAATTTTTAATTTTTAATTTTTAATTTTTAATTATTAATTATTAATTTTTAATTTTTAATTTTTAATTTTAATTTTTAATTTTTAATTTTTAATTTTTAATTTTTAATTTTTAATTTTTAATTTTTAATTTTTAATTTTTAATTTTTAGTTTTTAATTTTTAATTTTTAATTTTTAATTTTTAATTTTTAATTTTTAATTTTTAATTTTTAATTTTTAATTTTTTAATTTTTAATTTTTAATTTTTAATTTTTAATTTTTAATTTTTAATTTTAATTTTTAATTTTTAATTTTTAATTTTTAATTTTTAATTTTTAATTTTTAATTTTTAATTTTTAATTTTAATTTTTAATTTTTAATTTTTAATTTTTAATTTTTAACTTTTAATTTTTAATTTTTAATTTTTAATTTTTAATTTTTAATTTTTAATTTTTAATTTTAATTTTTAATTTTTAATTTTTAATTTTTAATTTTTAATTTTTAATTTTTTAATTTTTAATTTTTAATTTTTAATTTTTAATTTTTAATTTTTAATTTTTAATTTTTAATTTTTAATTTTTAATTTTTAATTTTTAATTTTTAATTTTTAATTTTTAATTTTTAATTTTTAATTTTTAATTTTTAATTTTTAATTTTTAATTTTTAATTTTTAATTTTTAATTTTTAGTTTTTAATTTTTAATTTTTAATTTTTAATTTTTAATTTTTAATTTTTAATTTTTAATTTTTAATTTTTAATTTCTAATTTTTAATTTTTAATTTTAATGTTTAATTTTTAATTTTTAATTTTTAATTTTTAATTTTTTAATTTTTAATTTTTAATTTTTAATTTTTAATTTTTAATTTTTAATTTTTAATTTTTAATTTTTAATTTTTAATTTTTAATTTTTAATTTTTAATTTTTAATTTTTAATTTTTAATTTTTAATTTTTCATTTTTAATTTTTAATTTTTAATTTTTAATTTCTAATTTTTAATTTTTAATTTTTAATGTTTAATTTTTTAATTTTTAATTTTTAATTTTTAATTTTTTAATTTTTAATTTTTAATTTTTAATTTTTAATTTTTAATTTTTAATTTTAATTTTTAATTTTTAATTTTTAATTTTTAATTTTTAATTTTTAATTTTTAATTTTTAATTTTTAATTTTTAATTTTTAATTTTTAATTTTAATTTTTAATTTTTAATTTTTAATTTTTAATTTTAATTTTTAATTTTTAATTTTTAATTTTTAATTTTTAATTTTAATTTTTAATTTTTAATTTTTAATTTTAATTTTTAATTTTTAATTTTTAATTTTTAATTTTTAATTTTTAATTTTTAATTTTTAATTTTTAATTTTAATTTTTAATTTTTAATTTTTAATTTTTAATTTTTAATTTTTAATTTTTAATTTTTAATTTTTAATTTTTAATTTTAATTTTTAATTTTTAATTTTAATTTAATTTTTAATTTTTAATTTTTAATTTTTAATTTTTAATTTTTAATGTTTAATTTTTAATTTTTAATTTTTAATTTTTAATTTTTAATTTTTAATTTTTAATTTTTAATTTTTAATTTTTAATTTTTAATTTTTAATTTTTAATTTTTAATTTTTAATTTTTAATTTTTAGTTTTTAATTTTTAATTTTTAATTTTAATTTTTAATTTTTAATTTTTAATTTTAAATTTTTAATTTTTAATTTTTAATATTTAATTTCTAATTTTTAATTTTTAATTTTTAATTTTTAATTTTTAATTTTTAATTTTTAATTTTTAATTTTTAATTTTTAATTTTTAATTTTTAATTTTTAATTTTTAATTTTTAATTTTTAATTTTTAATTTTTAATTTTTAATTTTTAATTTTTAATTTTTAGTTTTTAATTTTTAATTTTTAATTTTTAATTTTTAATTTTTAATTTTTAATTTTTAACTTTTAATTTTTATTTTTAAATTTTAATTTTTAATTTTTAATTTTTAATTTTTAATTTTTAATTTTTTATTTTTAATTTTTAATTTTTAATTTTTAATTTTTAATTTTTAATTTTTAATTTTTAATTTTTAATTTTTAATTTTAAATTTTTAATTTTTAATTTTTTAATTTTTAATTTTTAGTTTTTAATTTTTAATTTTTAATTTTTAATTTTTAATTTTTAATTTTTAATTTTTAATTTTTAATTTTTATTTTTTAATTTTTAATTTTTAATTTTTAATTTTTAATTTTTAATTTTTAATTTTTAATTTTTAATTTTTAATTTTTAACTTTTAATTTTTTATTTTTAATTTTAATTTTTAATTTTTAATTTTTAATTTTTAATTTTTAATTTTAATTTTTAATTTTTAATTTTTAATTTTTAATTTTTAATTTTTAATTTTTAATTTTTAATTTTTAATTTTTAATTTTTAATTTTTAATTTTTAGTTTTTAATTTTTAGTTTTTAATTTTTAATTTTTAATTTTTAATTTTTAATTTTTAATTTTTAATTTTTAATTTTTAATTTTTAATTTTTAATTTTTAATTTTTAATTTTTAATTTTTAATTTTAATTTTTAATTTTTAATTTTAATTTTAATTTTTAATTTTTAATTTTTAATTTTTAATTTTTAATTTTAATTTTTAATTTTTAATTTTTAATTTTTAATTTTTAATTTTTAATTTTTAATTTTTAATTTTTAATTTTTAATTTTTAATTTTTAATTTTTAATTTTTAATTTTTAATTTTTAATTTTTAATTTTGAATTTTGAATTTTGAATTTTTAATTTTGAATTTTGAATTTTTAATTTTAAATTTTTAATTTTTAATTTTTAATTTTTAATTTTTAATTTTTAATTTTTAATTTTTAATTTTTAATTTTTAATTTTTAATTTTTAATTTTTAATTTTTAATTTTTAATTTTTAATTTTTAATTTTTAATTTTTAATTTTTAATTTTTAATTTTTAATTTTTAATTTTTAATTTTTAATTTTTAATTTTTAATTTTTAATTTTAATTTTTAATTTTTAATTTTTAATTTTTAATTTTTAGTTTTTAATTTTTAATTTTTTATTTTTAATTTTTAATTTTTAATTTTTAATTTTTAATTTTTAATTTTTAATTTTTAATTTTTAATTTTTAATTTTTAATTTTTAATTTTTAATTTTTAATTTTTAATGTTTAATTTTTAATTTTTAATTTTTAATTTTTAATTTTTAGTTTTTAATTTTTTAATTTTTAATTATTAATTTTTAATTTTTAATTTTAATTTTTAATTTTTAATTTTTAATTTTTAATTTTTAATTTTCTATTTTTTAATTTTTAATTTTTAATTTTATAGTTTTTAGTTTTTAATTTTTAATTTTTAATTTTTAATTTTT
>OY821517.1:201542390-201594295 GCA_963682025.1 Cordilura impudica | reverse complement strand
AATTTTTAATTTTAATTTTTAATTTTATTTAATTTTTAATTAATTTTTAATTTTTAATTTTTAATTTTTAATTTTAATTTTTAATTTTTAATTTTTAATTTTTAATTTTTAATTTTTAATTTTTAATTTTTAATTTTTAATTTTTAATTTTTAATTTTTAATTTTTAATTTTTAATTTTTAATTTTTAATTTTTAATTTTTTAATTTTTAATTTTTAATTTTTAATTTTTAATTTTTAATTTTTAATTTTTAATTTTTAATTTTTAATTTTTAATTTTTAATTTTTAATTTTTAATTTTTAATTTTTAATTTTTAATTTTTAATTTTTAATTTTTAATTTTTAATTTTTAATTTTTAATTTTTAATTTTTAATTTTTAATTTTTAATTTTTAATTTTTAATTTTTAATTTTTAATTTTTAATTTTTAATTTTTAATTTTTAATTTTTAATTTTTAATTTTTAATTTTTAATTTTTAATTTTTAATTTTTAATTTTTAATTTTTAATTTTTAATTTTTAATTTTTAATTTTTAATTTTTAATTTTTAATTTTTAATTTTTAATTTTTAATTTTTAATTTTTAATTTTTAATTTTTAATTTTTAATTTTTAATTTTTAATTTTTAATTTTTAATTTTTAATTTTTAATTTTTAATTTTTAATTTTTAATTTTTAATTTTTAATTTTTAATTTTTAATTTTTAATTTTTAATTTTTAATTTTTAATTTTTAATTTTTAATTTTTAATTTTTAATTTTTAATTTTTAATTTTTAATTTTTAATTTTTAATTTTTAATTTTTAATTTTTAATTTTTAATTTTTAATTTTTAATTTTTAATTTTTAATTTTTAATTTTTAATTTTTAATTTTTAATTTTTAATTTTTAATTTTTAATTTTTAATTTTTAATTTTTAATTTTTAATTTTTAATTTTTAATTTTTAATTTTTAATTTTTAATTTTTAATTTTTAATTTTTAATTTTTAATTTTTAATTTTTAATTTTTAATTTTTAATTTTTAATTTTTAATTTTTAATTTTTAATTTTTAATTTTTAATTTTTAATTTTTAATTTTTAATTTTTAATTTTTAATTTTTAATTTTTAATTTTTAATTTTTAATTTTTAATTTTTAATTTTTAATTTTTAATTTTTAATTTTTAATTTTTAATTTTTAATTTTTAATTTTTAATTTTTAATTTTTAATTTTTAATTTTTAATTTTTAATTTTTAATTTTTAATTTTTAATTTTTAATTTTTAATTTTTAATTTTTAATTTTTAATTTTTAATTTTTAATTTTTAATTTTTAATTTTTAATTTTTAATTTTTAATTTTTAATTTTTAATTTTTAATTTTTAATTTTTAATTTTTAATTTTTAATTTTTAATTTTTAATTTTTAATTTTTAATTTTTAATTTTTAATTTTTAATTTTTAATTTTTAATTTTTAATTTTTAATTTTTAATTTTTAATTTTTAATTTTTAATTTTTAATTTTTAATTTTTAATTTTTAATTTTTAATTTTTAATTTTTAATTTTTAATTTTTAATTTTTAATTTTTAATTTTTAATTTTTAATTTTTAATTTTTAATTTTTAATTTTTAATTTTTAATTTTTAATTTTTAATTTTTAATTTTTAATTTTAAATTTTTAATTTTTAATTTTTAATTTTTAATTTTTAATTTTTAATTTTTAATTTTTAGTTTTTAATTTTTAATTTTTAATTTTTAATTTTTAATTTTTAATTTTTAATATTTAATATTTAATTTTTAATTTTTAATTTTTAATTTTTAATTTTTAATTTTTAATTGTTAATTTTTAATTTTTAATTTTTAATTTTTAATTTTTAATTTTTAATTTTTAATTTTTAACTTTTTAATTTTTAATTTTTAAATTTTAATTTTTAATTTTTAATTGTTTATTGTTTATTTTTAATTTTTAATTTTTAATTTTTAATTTTTAATTTTTAATTTTTAATTTTTAATTTTTAATTTTTAATTTTTAATTTTTAATTTTTAATTTTTAATTTTTAATTTTTAATTTTTAATTTTTAATTTTTAATTTTTAATTTTTAATTTTTAATTTTTAATTTTTAATTTTTAATTTTTAATTTTTAATTTTTAATTTTTAATTTTTAATTTTTAATTTTTAATTTTTAATTTTTAATTTTTAATTTTTAATTTTTAATTTTTAATTTTTAGTTTTTAATTTTTAATTTTTAATTTTAAATTTTTAATTTTTAGTTTTTAGTTTTTAGTTTTTAATTTTTAATTTTTAATTTTTAATTTTTAATTTTTAATTTTTAATTTTTAATTTTTAATTTTTAATTTTTAATTTTTAATTTTTAATTTTTAATTTTTAATTTTTAATTTTTAATTTTTAATTTTTAATTTTTAATTTTTAATTTTTAATTTTTAATTTTTAATTTTTAATTTTTAATTTTTAATTTTTAATTTTTAATTTTTAATTTTTAATTTTTAATTTTTAATTTTTAATTTTTAATTTTTAATTTTTAATTTTTAATTTTTAATTTTTAATTTTTAATTTTTAATTTTTAATTTTTAATTTTTAATTTTTAATTTTTAATTTTTAATTTTTAATTTTTAATTTTTAATTTTTAATTTTTAATTTTTAATTTTTAATTTTTAATTTTTAATTTTTAATTTTTAATTTTTAATTTTTAATTTTTAATTTTTAATTTTTAATTTTTAATTTTTAATTTTTAATTTTTAATTTTTAATTTTTAATTTTTAATTTTTAATTTTTAATTTTTAATTTTTAATTTTTAATTTTTAATTTTTAATTTTTAATTTTTAATTTTTAATTTTTAATTTTTAATTTTTAATTTTTAATTTTTAATTTTTAATTTTTAATTTTTATACCCTCCACACGTCAGTGGCCGTCTGTCGGTTGAAATCACGCTCATTCACAAAAAAGCCATCTAACTGGATAAGGTTACAAAAATGTCATTTGCCATAATTCCCAGCAGGTTGGCACTGAAAATGGGCTATATCGGGCATCAATGTGATTAGATACGATCAAAAATATGTAGATATCTCTAAAAAAAACATAAAACCCGGTGTGTTTGTTATAACAGTTTAGTGGTTGAACATAATAGTACAACAACAAAAAAAAAAAAAAAAGCCACAAAAATAATATGCATATATATTAACAATACCAAGAACACAA
Source organism: Cordilura impudica (assembly GCA_963682025.1). Lineage (NCBI taxonomy): Eukaryota > Metazoa > Arthropoda > Insecta > Diptera > Scathophagidae > Cordilura > Cordilura impudica. The sequence goes on along the minus strand of OY821517.1, from coordinate 201,591,114 downwards.
TAACATAGCTCATGTTGCCACATATTTTTTTATCGTTATCACGTTATAATAAAAAAAATCGCCAATATGATTTATTTCGGTGTTTGCTTTTTGGTCATCGTGGTTGCTGATCGGCATGCATTTAGGTTATAAACCTATATGCATGCGTTTCCGGTTATATGACATAACTTCTCGTCTAATTTAGTTTTTGCTAATTAAATAGCTCGCCCTAACCTCCATTGCAAAGGTAATTATAATTATAATTATACCCTATACCACTATGTGGTTTGGGTATAATGACTTTGTGCTGCTGTTTGTAACAACCAAAAATATTTGACCTAGACCCATCTTTAATTATACCGATCGAATCAGAATCACTTTCTGAGTTTATTTAACAATGTCCGTCCGTCCGTCCGTCCGTCCGTCTGTGTGTCCATGTAAAGCTTGTAATCAAACTGCAGGTCGCAAATATGAATGTATTTTGATGAAATTTGGTACATACGCTTTTATCGGCCATGGAATGAACACTATTGAAATTGGTGAGAATCGGTCCATGTTCAGACCTAGCCCCCATACAAATTACCCATATGAAATCGACATAAATTGCCATAAGATCCAAATTGTCATATAGATCTTACTCAAATTGGGTTTGTATGCGTTCATTACATCTATTAATGAGTAGTCCAAAAATGATTCCTTTGACCCCATATAGAGCTGCTTCCCGATCTTCACTTAAATCTATTAAAAAACAAAAATATTGCACTGATTCTTCTCAAATTTTGTTTGTATATATTTTTGCAAAATACAAGAGACTTTACCAAACATGATCAGGATCGGTCCATTTTTGGACCAAGTCCCTATATATATATAGCATCCGATATGAACTTTTTCATATCTGCAGCCAAAAAAATTCATAAAAATCCCACTCAAATTTGGTTTTTGCTTATTTTCTATGTCCAGTTAGTTGGGCCTAAGAGATAGGGTCTCTAAACGCATGGTATAGGGTATCGTATAGTCGGTCTAGACCGACTATAATTTTCTTGTTTATAATTTTTATAATTTATAATTTTTCATTTTCCATTTATCATTTTTCATTATACCCTATACCACTATGTGGTTTGGGTATAATGACTTTGTGCTGCTGTTTGTAACAACCAAAAATATTTGACCTACACCCATCTTTAATTATACCGATCGAATCAGAATCACTTTCTGATTCGATTTAACGATGTCCGTCCGTCCGTCCGTCCGTCCGTCCGTCTGTGTGTCCATGTAAAGCTTGTAATCAAACTGCAGGTCGCAAATATGAATATATTTTGATGAAATTTGGTATTTAATCTTTTATCGGCCATGGGATGAACGCTATTGAAACTGGTGAGAATCGGTACATGTTCAGACCTAGCCCCCATACTAATGACCCTTATGAAATCGACTTAAATTGCCATAAGATCCAAATTATCATACAAATCTTAGTCAAATTGGGTTTGTGTGTATATATTACATCCATTAATAAGCAGTCCAAAAATGATCCCTATTGGACAACTCTTGGTCATAGGCCCCATATAGAGCTGCTTCCCGATCTTCACTTAAATCTATCAAAAAACAAAAATATTGCACTGATTCTTCTCAAATTTTGTCTGTATATATTTTTGCAAAATACAAGAGACTTTACCAAACATGGTCAGGATCGGTCCATTTTTGGGCCTAGTCCCCATATAGATATAGCATCCGATATGAACTTTTTCATATCTGCAGCCGAAAAAATTAATAAAAATCCCACTCAAATTTGGTTTATGCTTATTTTCTATATCCAGTTAGTTGGGCCTTTGAGATAGGGTCTCTAAACGCATGGTATAGGGTATCGTATAGTCGGTCTAGACCGACTATAATTTTCTTACTTGTTTTTCATTTTCCATTTTCCAATTTTCATTTTTAATTTTTAATTTTTCATTTTCCACTTTGAACTTTTCGTTTTCCGTTTACCATTTTTCATTTTTCATTTTCCATTTTTCATTTTCCATTTTTCATTTTCCATTTTTCAATTTAAATATTTCATTTTTCATTTTCCGTTTTCCATTTTTTCTATTTTCATTTTTCATTTTTCATGTTCCGTTTTCCAATTCTCATTTTCCATTTTTAGTTTCTCATTTTCCATTTTTCAATTTTAATTTTTCATTTTCCGTTTTCCATTTTTCAATTTTCATTTTTAATTTTTTAATGTTCCGTTTTCCATTTCTCATTTTCCATTTTTAATTTTTCATTTTCCATTTTTCAATTTTAATTTTTCATTTTTCATTTTCCGTTTTCCATTTTTCAATTTTAATTTTTGATTTTTCATGTTCCGTTTTCCATTTCTTATTTTCCATTTTTCATTTTCCATTTTCCAATTTTCATTTTTCATTTTTTAATTTTCATTTTTCATTTTTCATTTTCCATTTTCCATTAGTAATTTTTCATTTTCCGTTTGCCATTTTTCTTTCATTTTTCATTTTCCATTTTTCATTTTTCATTTTTATATTTTTATTTTTCATTTTCCATTTTTCATTTTCCATTTCTTATTTTTATTAATTTTTAATTTTTAATATTTTATTTTAATGATAAAAAAAATATGTGGTAAAACTTTCTTAGGCCAATGTGATACGTGCAGTATTAATTAATATACACACAACTGTAATAACTTCAACAATACGAAGAATTACAACATATACAAAATATCTTAAGAAAAACAACAAACACACTGAAAAATTTAATTTTTTCAAGAGTTTTTTCAAAGTTTCATTCATAGCTCGTGAACTCTTTGACCGATTTTGACGATTTTAAATAGCAACTCCTTTGGGAAGTTGATAAACGATTTTATACAAAAACGAACGGTCTAGCTTAGATATTGACGGCGTGATCGTGATTTCCACAGACAGACGGACAGATGGACACACGGACAGACGGTCATCGGTAAATCAACTTCCCTTGTTTTAAGGATCAAGAAAATATATTTTTTTGGGGTCTCAGGGATTTATTTCGATGCGTTACAAACGGAATGACAAACCTATATATACCCTCTGCCACTGAGATGTGCAGGGTAAAAAAAAAAAAAATTAAGTCTTGACTAAAAATCTAGTTTTGCCTTATATCAGTAAAGGCCCATTTAAACGATACCACTCAGTCGTATGATTTTTCGAAATAAAAATCAGAAGAAATTCATCGGACGCCATAAAGTCGTACCGACATTATTTCTGCATACTTAGGCCATTTACACCATCACACTCAGGTCTTATGGAAACAGCTGTTTAGAGTAACAAGCAAATTTATTTTGAAATATATATTTTATTTCCACTTTCTTTGGTTTTATTTACCTTTTTTTTTAATATTACCGAAAAAACAACTCTGGTCCGATGAAAATGGCAAGTTTTTAGAAATGTTTCTAAAACCATCGGACTTCGAAAATAAAATCCTACAGACTGTTAATTTTATAACATAAACTTTTTACATGATACGACTTTTTCATAATACTCGACTTTTTGACAGGTCGTATTACAAAGTTTGATGGTGTAAACTGGCCTTAATTTGTTAATTATAGTGTAAAGATACAAGGATATTTTAAACAAATAATTTCTTCTAGCTCGAGGTCTGTTTTTATTAATTCTATTTTTATTAATTTATTTTTCAATATTTGGCCAACCTCCGAAATATTGACACGTTCACACGTCATGTATGTTTGATTACGCGCCTTTTTTGTGAGTTTAATTTGTATTTTTTCTATATATTTTTATGTTTGTTATTGTCTTTGTTGAACAGTGGTGTAATTATGATTTACTATTCCTATTTAAATTTAAGATCCTGAAAAATAAATTAATAAAAATAAAATTAATTAAAACAGTCCTCGAGCTAGAAGAAATTATTTAATTAAAATTAAAACATAAGGTCGAATAAAAATACTCATTAGAGAATTCAAGGATATATTTAATGCAAAAATACAATAAAAATCAGTTAGAAGCTATATAGATATACTAATAGTTATAGTAAAGTAAACAGTTCTGTAAAAAATAAAATTGATCTCTATATGGTGAACATTTTATAAAAAAAAATGTATAACAGAAATAAATATCAAAACCATCAAAAGAAAACAGTGATGTGCATAACGATACATTCACGCTCATTAAGTAAATGCTATTAACAAACGACCATACAGCAACAATTACAGCTAGCGCACACAAAAACCAAAATTTAGAATAACAACAAAAACAACATAGAAATATCATATTTTTTCAAGAGTTTTTTTATACTTAGATTGAAATCTCGGGACCCATTTTGATGATTTTAAATAGAAACCTGCTCAGGATATCAATGAATAATTTTGTCGAAATACGAGCAAGAGTGATCGTTATTTCCACAGACGTACAGGTGGACATCAACTTTACTTGTTATAAGGATCAAGAATATACCGCACCTGTACCTCTCAAGTGAGTCAACTCAAAATTTTTCAATTTTCACTTTTTGCAATAAAACGACACACAGTGGTTATATCTATCCACTGAAAAAATCTTACATCGATTTTTCTAGTCTTTCGCAAAAAAAAATACAGTTGTAACCCTCTTTGTGTTATAAGAGTAGCTTCTTTAGAATCCACTAAAAAGACATGTTTTGAGTTCCACCCAAACGAATTGTTATTTTTGCTGATCACTGAAAAAATCGCAAAAACAACTACTGTTGTATACTTATTATTCGCAATTCTTTACAATTTTACTGTTTTTAAATTTTATAGTAAATATTAAAAAAAAACCGTTTTTTGCTTCTACTGAAAATTTGTAAATTTTGAGTTGGCTCACTTTAGAGTAACAGGTACAGGTATATATATTATGGGGTACAGATTTTTTTAGTTATTACAAATGGAATGCAAACTGAGATTTATAAAATCTCTGCACAGTACAATTATTCCTAATCTTATGCAAAGTGACGATTTGGTCTTGCCTCCAATAGAATTGCACATTTAAAATCCCACTGAAATAATTCTGAAAAAAATATGTAACGTTCTGAGTTGATTCGGGTTACATTAAAAATGTGTTAATAATATTCTTTGCTCAGAGCTATCAAAAATTATACTTGTCGGTGCCTCAGACGAAGATCGCTGGTTCAAACTTTTAAAAATTCACTTTTAGTTACTTATTTTTAGTATATTCGTAAAAATTCGTAAATGTTCTTTTCTTTGGGAATTATAATCCAGAAGGTCAAATTATAAGTAGTGACGAGTTTGCATTATATGCAACATTATTTGGTAAATGTAGATTTTACTGATTTTAAATTCGGTTGTGTTGAATTTTTGATACCCTCCACCTGTGCTCTAAACACAATATTATAAGGTTTTCTGTTTTTATACCCTCCACTCCAGTGTGCGGAGGGTATATGTATATAAGTTTGTCATTCCGTTTATAATAATTAGAAAAAAAATTTTGGACCCCATAAAATATATATATTTGTGATCCTTATAACAACCGCAGTTGATATAGCGATGTCCGTCTGTCCGTCTGTGGAAATCACGATTACGGCATCAATCGGATAGCTAGGGTGCTCGTTGATATAAAAAATGTTTCACTAACATCCTGAAAAGTTTGCTATTTAAAACCGTCCAAATCGGTCGATTAGGGCCCGAGACTTGAATGAAGAACTAAAAAAAGTCTTGAAAAAAATATAATTTTCTATGTTCTTCTTGTCACGATCACGCCCTCAATAGGACAGCTACGGTGATCATTTTTTAGAGGGTATGATTCACCAAATTCATGGAAAGATTTCTATTTCAAAAATCAATTAAATCGGTGGAACAGGTCCAGGGAAATCTCTGAAAAATTAAAAAAAAATTAAAAACATGATGTTTCTATATTGTTCTTGTTGTTATTCTAAATGTTGCATTGTTGTCATTGTTGTTGTTTTTGTGGTCGTTGTGGTAATAATATAATAAAAACAAACCCTTTGTAAATTTTGTTATCAACTCCGGTAGAAAAATTTAAAAGTTTCCATTGTTTTGGCATCACTAAAAAAATTTGTAAGATCATTTCTGTCATTTCCACGAGTCTGTCTGCAAAATTTCAGATCGATTGGGTCACGGGAAAGTGATTAAAATCGATCCAAAATTTGTTCGACAAGCAGACACTACGAGTTAATATAAAGGGAGTAAAAATTCACCAACATCTAAAGCAAATAATGCTAAAATACCTAGTTGTTAATAAAACAAGTAAGAGTGTTAAATTCGGCTGTGCCGAATCTTTGATACCCTCCACCTCGGTTTGAGTATTGATAATAAATGTAAACAAAATATTGGAAAAATATGCATGCGTTTTCTATATGCATGCGTTTCCGGTTATATGACATAGCTTCTCGTTTAACTTAGTTTTTGCTAATTAAATAGCTCGCCCTAACCTCCATTGCAAAGGTAATGGTTGTGTATGGTGGCTATATGCATTAAATTGTGCTTATTGGAGATGGCTGTATAGTTTCTTTTAATTGGCCAAATATTTCTTCATTGTGGCCATATAGGTCGGATGGAGTAACAAAATAATAACCAAAAAAAAAAAAATAAATAATCAAATTAGGTATACCAAACGCAAAAAACCAAAAGTCCCAAACATTTTAAATAAAATAATTTGTTATCTTTATTTTCTGAAAAACTTCAAATTTTCATCCAAAAAAAAATGTAACATTAACATTCTCATCAAATTGCGTTTATTTATCTAACAATTTTTATGTTAGCAATTCGTAAATATCATTTGAGGTGTTCTAAAATTCATTGAATTTAAATTAATGTTTTCTGTAGTCCGATTCTGTATATTTCAACGATCCGACAATCGCAAAATATATCAACAGCTATTGTTGTTTGCACTAAGGATTAAGTGATTCACTAAGTACATACATCTTAACGACAGTCGACAAATCTATTTTTCTCGTTATTTAAATTGTAAACGAATGGCATCTCTGTCAAAATAAGCGAAAAACACAAAGAATAGAAAAAAACAAATTATTTCGTGTTTGACCGGATGATTTTATGTTTATGTTATATCTTTATTTTTTTACTAATATTTCTGTTTATTTATTTGAAAATTAAATAATGAATTGAATATGCTATTTAATTTTTTTATTTATATAAAAAAGTTTTTTAATAAAAGCAACATATTTTCACTATTTTATGATTTTTATTTACATATGTATGACGACATTTCAACCTAAAAATTTAAGTTTTTATCGATTTTTTTTTGGAATTTCAATTTGTGTTTAACGAATAAAATTTATATATTAAAGATGCAATTGATGTCTTCTAAATTTAAAATTATTATTTTCGACGTTTTGATATGATTTTCTGAAATTCAATTAATATTTTCTAATTTATAATTGGAAATTTTAATTCCAGTTTTTAGAATTGATATTTTCTTAAATTTGAATGGAAAATTTAAAAAGTGCAATTTTGTATATGTATATGTGAATAATAATGCTTTAGTAATTATAAACAATTTTTAAAAAGTAGATGTAATCGCAATCAGATATTTTGTAGGTAAAGCAGAATAATAGTTCTATATAACTATGTAAAGCAAAAAACTCATTGATGAACTCGGTAACTCTATTTTATAAAGACAACAAAAAGTTAACATGCCAAACTTATGTTCATATTTGTAAAAGAATAATGGAAAAACGTATGAAATGTAAGACCAGCCCATGTATACTCTTAACATTGTTCTGTATGATTTCTAGTTGAAAATATTGACATTCATGTTAAAATAGAAATAACTATTGGAAAGCTTATTAGAACAAAAATTATGGCGCCATCTACTGCGGCATAGTCACGCTGATCAAAATGAAGTGACACTCTGTTAATGCAAAAGAAATGTATTTTCCCCACAACAAAATATTGCAGAAATTTATGTAAATAAAATAATATACCGATTTATTTCTACTATGCAGTTGCTATGGATATACATATATAGAATATATGTATATTATTTGTATTATTTAATATGTTTATGTATGTATATGTAAATATTACACACAAAAAATACAACATCAAACGTTATTTTTGTGTTTTTCTCTTTAAATAAAGTAATACATAAATTTTTTTGCTAAATTTACATTGTTTTTTTTTTTTATTAACAACTAGGTATTTTAGCATTATTTGCTTTAGATGTTGGTGAATTTTTACTCCCTTTATATTAACTCGTAGTGTCTGCTTGTCGAACAAATTTTGGATCGATTTTAATCACTTTCCCGTTACCCAATCGATCTGAAATTTTGCAGGCAAGCTCGTGGAAATGACAGAAATGATCTAACAAATTTTTTTAGTGATGCCAAAACAATGGAAACTTTTAAATTTTTCTACCAGAGTTGGTAAAAAAATGTACAAAGGGTTTGTTTTTATTATATTATTACCACAACGACCACAAAAACAACAAGTCCAGCTATGACAACAATGCAACATTTAGAATAACAACAAGAACAATATAGAAACATCATGTTTTTCATTTTTTTTTTACTTTTTCAGAGATTTCCCTGGACCTGTTCCACCGATTTAATTGATTTTTGAAATAGAAATCTTTCCATGAATTTGGTAAATCATTCTCACTAAAAATAATCACCCTAGCTGTCCTATTGAGGGCGTGATCGTGACAAGCACAACATAGAAAATTATATTTTTTCAAGACTTTTTTTAGTTCTTCATTCAAATCTCGGGCCGTAATCGACCGCTTTGGACGATTTTAAATAGTAAACTTTCCAGGATGTCAATGAATCATTTTTTATATCAACGAGCACCCTAGCTGCCCGATGGATGCCGTCATCGTGATTTCCACAGACGGACAGACGGGCATCGCTATATCAACTCCGGTTGTTATAAGGATCACAAATATATATATTTTATGGGGTCCAAAATTTTTTTTCTAATTATTACAAACGGAATGACAAACTTATATATACCCTCTGCACACTGAAGTGGAGGGTATAAAAAAACAATGTAAATTTAGCAAAAAAAAAATTTGTGTATTAATTTGTTTAAAGAGAAAAACACAAAAAGAACGTTTGATGTTGTATTTTTTGTTACATATACATACATACACATATTAAATAATACAAATAATATACATATATTCTATACATGTATATCCATAATAACTGCATGTTAGAAATAAATCGGTAAATTATTTTATTTACATAAATTTCAGCAATATTTTGTTGTGGGGAAAATAAATTTCTTTTGCATTAACAGAGTGTCACTTCATTTTGCTCAGCGTGACTATGTCGCAGTAGATGGCGCCACAATTTTTGTTCTAATAAGCTTTGCAATAGTTATTTCTATTTTAACATGAATGTCAATATTTTCAACTAGATATCATACAGAACAATGTTAAGAGTATACACGGGCTGGTATTTTATTACATACGTTTTTCCATTATTCTTTTACAAATATGAACATAAGTTTGGTATGTTAACTTTTTGTTGTCTTTATAAAATAGAGTTACCGTGCTCATCAATGAGTTTTTTGCTTTACATAGTTATATAGAACTATTATTCTGCTTTACCTACAAAATATCTGATTGCGATTACATCTAATTTTTAAAAATTGTTTATAATTACTAAAGCATTATTATTCACATAAATACAAAATTGCACTTTTTAAATTTTCCATTCAAATTTAAGAAAATATCAATTAGAAAATATTAATTGAATTTCAGAAAATCATATCAAAACGTCGGAAATAATAATTTTAAATTTAGAAGACATCAATTGCATCTTTAATATATAAATTTTATTCGTTAAAAACAAATTGAAATTCCAAAAAAAGACACCAAATATGCTTACATTTAAAAATGTTTACATTTAAAAAAAATATTGCCATTCAGGAGAAATTAATAACTTTTCAGTACCGCGATTCAGTAACTTCTTTAACGATAGTCGAATCGTTAAAAAAAAGAAAATTGCAAAATTATCAGTAACATTTTTAAACGATATTCGCTATTGTTAAAGTCAGCTGTTGTTGTTGTTGTCTAAACGACAGCCATGTTTGTGTTGTTTATTCAATCGATAAAAACTCAAATTTTTAGGTTGAAATGTCGTCATACATATGTAAATAAAAATCATAAAATAGTGAAAATATTTTGCTTTTATTAAAAAACTTTTTTATATAAATAAAAAAATTAAATAGCATATTCAATTCATTATTTCATTTTCAAATAAATAAACAGGAATATTAGTAAATAATAAAGATATTAAACATAAACATAAAATCATCCGGTCGAACACGAAGTAATTTGTTTTTTTCTTTTCTTTGTGTTTTTCGCTTATTTTGACAGAGATGCCACTCGTTTACAATTTAAATAAATAGAAAAATAGATTTGTCGACTGTCGTTAAGATGTATGTACTTAGTGAATCACTTAATCCTTAGTGCAAACAACAATAGCTGTCGATATATTTTGCGATAATTAAAATTCAATGAATTTTAGAAAACCTTAAATGATATTTAAGAATTGCTAACATAAAAATTGTTACATAAATAAACGCAATTTGATGAGAATGTTATTTATACATAAATTTTCACAATTATTTTTGGATGAAAATTTGAAGTTTTTCAGAAAATAAAGATAGCAAATTATTTTATTTCAAATGTTTGGGACTTTTGATTTTTTGCGTTTCGCATCCCTAATTTGATTATTTATTATTATAAATTTATTCTCTATGTTTTCAAAATATGGCAATATTTTAATAAAAAAGTTGAGAGAGCTTTTTTTTTGGTTATTATTTTGTTACTCCATCCGACCTATATGGTCACAAAGAAGAAATATTTGGCCAATTAAAAAAAACTATACAGCCATCTCCAATAAGCACGATTTAATGCATATAGCCACCCTACACAACCATTACCTTTGCAATGGAGGTTAGGGCGAGCTATTTAATTAGCAAAAGCTAAATTAAACGAGAAGTTATGTCATATAACCGGAAACGCATGCATATAGAAAACGCATGCATATTTTTCCAATATTTTGTTTACATTTATTATCAATACTCAAACCGAAGTGGAGGGTATCAAATATTCAATCAGCAATCAGCATAAACGGATATCGCTATATCAACTGCGCTTGTTATAAGGATCATGAATATTTTATGGGTTCCAGATTTTTTTTCAAATTATTACAAACGGAATGACAATCTTATACATATATATATACATTCTGCACACTGGTGTGGAGGGTATAAATATATTAACCAAGAACATGGGTTTAAAACTGATTTGGTATGAATTACGTGTTAAGTATGTGCCATGAAAATGTTGTTGTTGTTTTTTTACACTTAATAATTTGTTTGTTGGTAAAGTTATTAAAATAACAAACTCGCACTTAAAGTTGACAATACATAGCAGTCACGAAAGCTCTATAGGAATTACGTATGTGGTTTGTTAACTATTGAGCCACGGAGAAGGCATTCTATCTTAAGTGTCAAACCACATTCCTTTAATCAATTCCAAATAAAAACAAAATAAAAAAGCTGTCATTATTTCCCTTAGGATATCATATTTCCACCAAATATTTCCAGCAATTTTATAACTTGTTTATTGAAAATTATTGGAAAATAAAATTGTTTCGCAGAAATTAAAATTTTTCATTCGAAATCACTAACACAAAACAGATAACAAAAAAAAATTTCTATAAAAAAAAATGTGTACGTTTTACTTTTCCGTAACTGAAAAACGAACCATACTTCACTGGTTGTGTTTATGATCCAATTCTAAAGGAAATTAAATATCGATGGTCAAAAGTTGCCATGTCGTAACTAGTTTCTTAATTTGTTTTTTAGGAGATCAAAAAAACGTTATAATTTTGCTAAAAATCAAGATAAAAGTAAATAAAAAATACCGAAATTAGAAAGTAATAATAATAATTATTGGTCGAATGTAAGTTTATTTATTTACTTGTATCTTTCTTTTTCGCAAAGGTTTATTATTATTTTAAGAAACGAGTTACGACATGAAAACTTACGACCATCGCAGATTAGAAATTATATGGCACTTACAAATATGAATAAAATATAATATATATATATATATTTTTAATTTCACTAAGGAGATTTATTATTTTTGTTTTGTTTTTTGTTCTTGCTTTAGAAGTGTGTAGTGAAAAAATTAGATTGTGAGGTAATATTTAGTTGCGTCAAAAAGGGCAGAAAATCAAACAACCGTCGTACTTATTTGAAAGGAGGTGCTTACGATAAAATATTTTTAAAATAATCCAATTGCTGATGTGTTTGTATGTTTATTGTATTAAGGAAAATACGATTATTGTTATTATATTTATATTGTAATTGATTTATAATTTTAAAAAACATACATAAAAACTTTCATATGAACTTACTCGCTTTGATGTCTTCTCGTATTTGCAATTGAGTTTTGTTAAAAAGGATTTATTCAATTCGGTTTATTCAATACGGCGATGACACTATACTATACACACCAACAATAACAACAGCAACAGTAATGGCAGCAGCATCATTAGCAGCAGCACTACACTAACAATATTTTACCGCAACACAAAAGTCATTCTTTGGCAACAACTTCAAAGTTCTTGTGAATTGTGTTCCTGGGGAAAAATTATTATTGAAATTCATGAAACACTTCATCACGTTCTTGCACATTTCGTCGTCTTCGGCGTTGTCGTTATTGAGGTTCTTAGCAGGCGTTAATTTGTTGTTGCTGTTGCAACTAGTGCCAATAAGTGTATCATAAAGCTCACTATTAATGCAAACATTTTTATTGTTTTTTTTTATTTCTCTTAATTGCTCAATGTTTCAATTTTTTTGTTTCTTCAAAATTTTGTGTTTTTATTGATTTTAATTATTTTTAAATTTAATTTTTCCAAAATCCACAATAAACGAGAAATTAGTAACTTCAGACACCAACCACTTGAGAGGACAACACATTTGTACTGCAACTGACGACTGTCGATTTAAATAAAAATAACAAACTTTGGCAGTTAATTGTATTGTATCCTGGCAACATTTGCAACATTTCACACCTGGCTCTGTTTGTTAAACTCCCTTTCTACCCAACGAAGCAGTAGCGTAGGAAATTTACACGCAAACAATATTGCAATAGTATTTGTATTGATATTTCAACTTTTATAGTTCGTACGTCTCTGTTTGACTGGTGCCTTTAAAATGAATCAAATGGACTTTCGTCCACCCTAACAATCATGGTTTTTATATACGAACTGCGTTTTCGAAAGAGATTCGACAATTTCATCATATAATTAAGAATTTACAGAATATATATTTTTATATTCGAGACCCTTTCGAGTTAAACAAACAATTGTGATACACGCCATATACTCGTATATGAGTTTAATCAAAAGCTATACTTATAATATATCGATCATATTTAATATATTTAAACTATTTTTTTCAAATATTTAGTTACATGTAAAGTGAGAAACTTAATAAGAGTCAATTAAATTTTGTATTATATTGGTGCATTTTGTTTTTCTTGACAGAAAATTTTTCAATACGTTTTCATAAGGAAACGTTTCTGTTTTTTATTGCTGCTTACTGTTCAATACGGCAAAATTCGATATAACTAAATTATACACTTTGAGTCCTATCAAAGTAATAAATCCAATGAAACTTTATAGCATGACCGTGTTCTTGTTCTTGTACAAAATAAAAGCGCGTTCGTTCGATTGTTCCAAATTTGTATTTATACTCGTACTTAAGTTATTTTAAATGGATGAATTTGACATGACATATGAATATATAAATATGTTTTCTTTTATATAGAGTTTGCGATTTGTTTAAAAATCTATTTTCCCTTTTTTTTAAATCCAAATTATTGTTGTAAATTGAAATTTTGCAACATATTTTTAGGCTTACAGACGCCTTAAGAAGCAAACCCTAATTAAACGTTTTGTTGAACACCGGAAAACGTTCACTTTGCCTGTCGATATTATGTCAACAAGTCTTGTAAACGGAATGTCGATAAGAAAATTGAAAATTTGGTAACACATTTAAATGTTATTTTAACTACTGCACTAGTAGCTGCCTACAATTTAGTAGAGCAAATCAAAATGATATTGATAACACAAAATTAATACGAAAGCAATACACAGTAATGCATATAAATATAAATATATTTATAATTGTATTTTGAATCGCTTAAGAAATATTGGTCTATAGGAAATACTGTTTAACATTTTCTTGACTACAACGGTCGTAAAATTGAAATCTCTGTTTTTTTTAGCAAGTTCGAGAAATCTGTACCATTAATACTCTTCACAATAACAAAGACAGTTCTCATAGAAAATTTTCTTTTTGCCTTAAACTTTATACTCGTAGTTACATATGTGTATGAATAAATGAAACCATGCATACAGTTAAGTTCAGTTATTAAGTGCAAATTACATCGGAGTCTAGTTAAACGTACTTGAATTTGGATATCAGATTTATGTACTTATATACAGCAAATCCTAAGGCGATCACAAAAGATTGTGCGAATTTTCGTTTCTTGTTTCACACGATTAAAAATAGTAAACCTTAAGAAAACAATCGATGGCGTTTTTTCTAAGGTACAGGAAAAGAGAAAAACAACTAACGATGAACAAGAACTAAGTAAAAAAAAAACAGCTTCAACAATAGAATTTATTAGGATGCATGACGATGATGCCATTAAACAATCCCCCGCCAGTCAACCAAAAAATAATACCAACAATATAAAATATTGTATTAAAGGTAAATGTTACTGTCAAGATCTAGCCTAAACCCGTTATTTGACCTTAGCACCTTAAGAGAATTTGAATATAAAAAAACTCGATTTACCATTAATAGTATACTGGCATGATTTTGTGGCCAACTGGGACTGTCGTCTTGACTTAAAACTCCTAATTTTATTTGTATACTAATATTGGGGGGAAAAAAATGGATGTGTTATTTTGGAGAAGTATGCACCTAAATTTGTGGGATGCGATAAAAGTTTACGTTTGTATGATTCTTATTTCTTATACTCATATTTCAAAAATGTTAAAAAAAACTGTTAAAAATCTCTTTTAAAAATTAAAAATACAATTAATTTTAAAACTTTGATATAAAGCGAAATTCCTAGTTATCATTTAAGTCATCATAATTATTTTTGAACAGAACACAGAAACAAGTCTTTCCCGTTTCTTCAATATCAACATTGCCAATTTTTAAAATGCCTCTTCCACCGAGGAGGCTTCCCAGTATGTATGTATTGAATTGCATTAATAATACAACGAAAAATATAAGACAAAAACAACAAACCAGAAAAGAACAGAAAAATGACTTTGAGCAACCAAAAACTATTGTGTTTTCTGATGATAGAATTTCTTTTCCCTGCTATAGTTTTGAATTGTTTGTCTTTTGGAATTTTTTGTTTTTGTTGAAATTTTTAACGTCAAATTTTCTTCTATTTATATACATGTGTAAAAAAAATTGCAATAACAAGTATTTAGGTAAAATTTCGAATTTTCTGCTCATATTTTAAATGAAAAATGGAAAAAAAAATTTTTTATAAAATATTTTTTTTTTGTGATTTAAAATGACTTGTAAACTTCTTTCACTATGTTCGTCACTGACAACTCAGCTGTTAAACCCAAACGTTCAAACATACACATATTGAATATTTGGTAAGGGAATGTTGTATGTGTATGTTGAATTATTTTATTTTTAATTAATACATAGTACAAATATAACTTAGTTCCTGAACATTGAAAATCACTACACTCTTATAAAAGTCACTGACATATTGATTAAAAAATTGTTACACGTATGCAAATGAATGAATTGGATGGATATAGGCTTTTCATAGGACGGAAGTTGTACTATATGGATCCTTTGAATTACATTTAGAAGTGTTTCACCAGCATGTAATGATGAGTACTAATCTTTTAATCGCCGTGATCAATTTGAGGCTATCTTGCCTTTTTTTTACTACCGGTATCCAGATTTTTTTTTGCAGATATCATCTTTTATTTAAGAACATTTATGTGAATAATAAAAGTATTCTTTTCGGGTTGATTGGGAATAAAAATCTGATACAGGATATAAAATCATTCAAATGTTTCTTAAATAGCTTATACAGTACTTCACGGATAAATGCTTCCCGCTTAAGAAGGTTTCGCGCTTAAGTAATTCTAAAGTGAAACATTTTCCTTGATCCATTTACTTTGTGTACACTTATAAATGGGTCATACAAAATTCAACGGTTAAATGCACAAATGTACTGGCGAGTACAAGAACGTGTTTATTATCGAAAAGCCGACAACAAAACAAGAAATCTGGGAGAAAATAATTTTTTCGTTATATGAAGATATATCTAAAAAAAGTCGCAACGTTATCCTATTTATTGACAACGCTGCACTTCATAAGCAAGCCGATTTGTCCTCAGATCAATTAAGGAATATCGTCAAAATATAATTAGAAAGAAATTGAAAGTAGACGAATGAGGAAAACAGTTAAGGAATTTAAAAAACCTGTTACACTTTTGACAGCCTTGCATTTAATAAAGCAGGCTTGGTGCCTGGTAAAACCAATTTGTATTCAAAATTATTTCAAATAGCCAAGTTCTTTATGCTAGTTTGATAACGGCTCTGAAAATCGAAACGAACCACAAAAGGAATTAATTGAAATAGTACAAGAACTGAAGTATGAATCTTCACAAGAATATGAAAATTTTTGAAAGAGAAATGAAAATGATGTTTTGACTTCGATGCATGTTCTCCGCAAGACATTTATGCCAGATAATAAATTTATGCATGAATTGTAACTTTTTAAGAATTTTATTTTTCTCTATGTCTTAAAATAATATTTTCGAAAACATATTTATCTTTTAATCAAACTATTTTAATATGTACTAATTTGAATTGAATAAAACGATGACCTTCTATTATATGTAGACTCAAGTGACTTGTTTATTGTTGTTTCTTCTCAATACATAAGTAAAATATTCATTTAAACTACATTTTCCACAGCTGATTTGGGAACGCAGCTAAAAGAGAATGCTGTTAAGTGAGTCAGTAACGCATTTAACCAAAAATTTTTTAAGTGCGTCAGTAACGCATTTAACCGATATTTTTAAGTGCGTTTCTCGCTTAACAGCGTGCAGCTTTTGGCATTTTCCATGAACGCATTTTTCTGTGAACTACTGTACATTACCAGCCACCTGGTAGTGTGATTTTGCTTTGAAACTTAAACATTAGCAAAATCCTGTTTTACCCTGTGCACAGACCGTTGCTTCAAACGAAAATATATTTTATAATATTTATTTATATATATAATATATATATGAAGTATTACTAAATAAAAATCTTTAAAAAAAATATATATATTTATATATATATATATATATATATATTTTTTTTTTTTTTAAAGATTTTTATTTAGAAATACTTCATTTGCATTTTGTTCAATAATTTCGTACAGAAGTATATATACATAGATCTAGCTTTCATAAAACTTATATATGGAAACATTTTTGTTATTTAAAGTATTAAAAAAAAATTTAGTTTCAAAATAAGAAAAATGTTGGATCCTTTTATATTCGATTAAATTATATTTTTTATCGTTTTGAGTGTCTCTCAAAGTTTTTTTTTCTCCAAATGATGTTGGTATATATATAAATCTAAATAAAAAACAACACTCTTATATCTCCAAAGCTAAGCGTCGCAGAGACCCCTAGCTAAAATTTCATATATGGGGCGTTTCATGTCAAGTGATCAAACTTTTGAAACAGATGTGGTCCGATCGGGATGACATTTGCACCAAGGTAACTCCTATTGGATAGTAGTTTAGACACAATTTTCAACAAGATCGGCCCAGAACTCTCTGAGTTAGAGGGGGTCAAAGTTTGACATTTTGACCAAACAGGTGTTTTTTTCTCATCCATGTAACTTTTTACCTATTGTTATTAGTAAAATTTGTACCAAATAGTTTAGATAGCTATTTCTTCGGTCTTCCGGAAAATAAATTTATAAACAATAAAAAAAATTTTTTACTTTTTTTGCAAAACCAAAAATTTTTTTGACTTTTTTTCAGAAAACGAATTTTTTTTTTTGCTCAAAAGAAAGCTTAGGTTTTTTCCTTTAAGAGCTTTTTGGTGGCTTAGTGGGATGCGAGTGGGGTATCTATCAAAAAAAAATATTTTGTAACTCAAGACAACGGTTTTTCAATTTTTACCATACATATGCACTAATTTGAATTTTTTCCTATTAGTGTATAGTGGTGTTAGAAAAACCTTAAAAATAAAGCACACTGAGAAACTGGACAAATTAACATTTCCGACGGTATGTAACATACCTAACTAAAATTTCATACCTTCGATACTGTAATACCCACAATATGTTAACCTCAGGAAAAATATCACTTTTTTCTATAGAAATGTTGAAAAATTATTTTTTTATTTATTTGTAATAATAATTTAATTAATATATAATAATAATAATAATAATAATAAAAATAAATAGATAAATAATTTAATAAAATTTATTCTTAATCGCATTAGATCCATTTATATCATAACTATTTTTATACCCTATACCACTATGTTGTTTGGGTATAATAAATTTGTGCTGCTGTTTGTAACTACCAAAACTATTTGTCCTAGACCCATCCTTTATTATGCCGAACGAATCAGAATCACTATCTGATTCGATTTAACGATGTCCATCCGTCCGTCTGTGTGTCCATGTAAAGCTTGTAATCAAGCTGCAGGTCGCAAATATGAATATATTTTGATGAAAATTGGTATATAAGCTTTTATCGGTCATAGGACTAAAGCTGTTGAAATTGGTGAGAATCGGTCCATGTTCAGATCTAGCCCCCATACAAATGACCCCTATGTAATCGACTAAAATTGCCATAAAATCCAAATTTTCATATAAATCTTAGTCAAATTGGGTTTGTATGTGTTTATTACATCCATTAATCAGTAGTCCAAAAATGATCCCTACGGGACAACTCTTACTCATAGGCCCCATATAGAGCTGCTTCCCGATCTTAACTTAAATCTATCAAAAAACAAAAATATTGCACTGATTCTTCTCAAATTATGTTTGTATATATTTTTGCAAAATACAAGAGACTTTACCAAACATGATCAGGATCGGTACATTTTTGGGCCTAGTCCCCATATAGATATAGCATCCGATATGAACTTTTTCATATCTGCAGCCAAAAAAATTAACAAAAATCCCACTCAAATTTGGTTTATGCTTATTTTCTATATCCAGTTAGTTGGGCCTGAGAGATAGGGTCTCTAAGCGCATGGTATAGGGTATCGTATAGTCGGTCTAGACCGACTATAATTTTCTTACTTGTTATACTTAATTTATTGTAGCTGATGAAGTATTTAAGTTTTGTCACTTTTTAAAAATCCAGTTTTTCATCCAGCTTATTTGTCGCATTTTTTTGCTGCTTTTTAGCCGTTTCTTGGCGTTACTAAGCTCAGCAGTTGATTAACTGATTCGCCAGATTTGCAGGATCACCGCTATTGCCTTAAATTGACTATATGTCCTAATGCAACAACTTCTTGCCACTTAGGTGAGTGTTCAAATTGCCCGGAAACCACATTCATCAAAGAGAATTTAATCAACTCTTTTGATCGAGAATATATAGAGGACGTCAAATTTGAATATTGAATTCAGACTGACAGATGCACATTGAAAACAATAACTTTAAATGTGGATGATTTTGTGAAAGAAATGAGTACAGGTTTGGTAAACTTGAGAACGCTTGACTTTTTAGTCAACGAGCAATGGTCATTCTTCAAGGATTTGAAGATACATTTCGCAGAAATCTTCAATATAAATATGTACTTCAGGATGCCATACAATATTTCTACTTCAATAACGACCAAGCAACTATATTCACAGTAGTTATTTACTACATGAAAACGAAAAAGTGGAACACAAAAGTGTAGCAATCATATCCCACGATTTAAAACATGATACCGTGCAGTTTATGAGAACCAGAAGATAAGACTAAAATATCTAAAATCTTAATTTACAGTAGAGAAGGTATACTACGTTTCCGACGTAGCTCGTCAACATTTTAAAAACGAAGGTAGCTTCGCAAATCTTATAGCTCATAAAAAAGATTTTGGAATGCCAGCTGAGTGGCTCATGGTAAAGGAGCATGTAATGGTATTGAGCAAACCTTAAAAGAAATGCAGCGAAGATAGCTTCCAGTGCTCTCATCAAGATCACATCTTAGATGCGACTGTTTTATTCCATTAGGCAAAGAATTATTGTAAAGAAACTAAAATAGTTTTTAGTAGCAAAGAGGATCATGAGGAAACATTTGTTGGAAATCAACTTTATCGTTTTCTACTTTATCAAACAGTAACAATAGTTCATAGAAAATTAAGTTTTTTATTTTAATGTTCTACAATGTTTACTTCACTTTTGTTTTGAACTCTCACAATAAACAACATTATTTTTCTTTAAACTCTAAGCTTATATATTTCAATAGGTTATGGGCCCAGACCTAAACCTCGCGTGAGTTAATAAATAATTGTGTGCAGAAGTTAATGAAGAAGAAACAAGTAAGAAAATTATAGTCGGTCTAGACCGACTATACGATACCCTATACCATGCGTTTAGAAACCCTATCTCTTAGGCCCAACTAACTGGACATTGAAAATAAGCAAAAACCAAATTTGAGTGGGATTTTTATTAATTTTTTTGGCTGCAGATATGAAAAAGTTCATATCGGATGCTATATCTATAAAGGGACTAAGTCCAAAAATGGACCGATCCTGATCATGTTTGGTAAAGTTTCTTGTATTTTGCAAAAATATGTACAAACAAAATTTGAGAAGAATCAGTGCAATATTTTTGTTTTTTAATAGATTTAAGTGAAGATCGGGAAGCAGCTCTATATGGGGTCAAAGGGATCATTTTTGGACTACTCATTAGTGGATGTAATGAACGCATACAAACCCAATTTGAGTAAGATCTATATTACAATTTGGATCTTATGGCAATTTATGTCGATTTCATGGGGGTCATTTGTATGGGGGATAGGTCTGAACATGGACCGATTCTCACCAATTTCAATAGCGTTAATTCTGTGGCTGACAAAAGCTTATATGCCAATTTTTATTGAAATATATTGATATTTGCGACCTGCAGTTTGATTACAAGGTTTACAGGGACACACAGACGGACGGACGGACGGACGGACGGACATCGTTAAGTCAAATCAGTTGGTGATTCTGATTCGATCGGGTATAATAAAAGATGGGTCTAGGTCAAATATTTTTGGTAGTTACAAACAGCAGCACAAAGTCATTATACCCAAACCACATAGTTGTATAGGGTATAAAAAGGTAACAAGAAGATGCGAGATAATCTTAACAATGACATGGATGATGAAGGTATGAAAATTTTTCTTTTAACTGTTATAATTGCGGAAAGAGGGGCCACATGGCCAAAAACTGTAAAATTAAATTAAATAAAGGAAATGAAGTATATGTCGCTCCAGATAATAAATCATATCATACTGGATACCTAGTATCAACTAGAGTAACTAATAGTTGAAATACCTCAAAACAAGCTAGTTGTATTTGGATACTTGATAGTGGTGCCTCTTTCCATATGACTTATTTAAAGCCACAGTTTTTAGAAATCGATGAAACTTTTAGAGGTACAGTGCGATTAGCTGACGATAAACATTTGGAAATCATGGGGATTGGTACAGCTCAAATAAATATAAGATATAATAGTCATATTAGTACGGTTAATCTTCTTAAGACCCTATATATCCCCGACTTAAAATGCAATCTTTTTTTATAGGAAAGGCCATAGATAATAGGTGCGAGATCGAAATATATTCTCAAAGGGCAAAATATACAAAAATGGGCATGTTTTGATACATTCCGATAAGAAAGATGGGATTTACTATGTTGAATCCTTTAAAAAGAATAATAATGCTACATATGTTTCTGAAAAGGCTCAAAAGGAATTCGAGTTGTGGCACAAGCGATATGGACATTTAAACTCTCGAGATTTAGAAAGATTAAAGTCAAAGAACATGGTTTGGGGTTTACCAAAATTTAAATGCCAGAACATTCAGTTGCATTCGCTGTAAGCAAATAAGAGAAGCATTTCCTAAGAAAAACGAAAAGTCATCTACTGACATATTACAACTAGTACATACGTGCTTATGTGGTCCAATGAGAGTAGAATCAATGGGAAAGAAACTTTATTTTGTGACATTTATTGATGATTATACCAGAAAAGTTTATGTCTATTTTTTGAGAAGAAAAAGTGAATCTTTAGAAAGCTTTAAGGAATTTAAGAAAGAAGTTGAGTTGGAAACTGGAAGAAAGATCAAAACTATACGATCTGATAATGCGGCAGAGTTGACTTGTATTGAATTCGAAAATTTTTTAAAAGACTGCGGTATAAAACATCAATTAAGTGTAGAATATACTCCTGAGCAAAATGGTATAGCAGAACGTATGAATCGAACACTTATAGAAATAGCTAGGACAATGATGATAGAGGCCAGATTACCAGAATACTTGTGGGCCGAGTTAGTTATGTCAGCATCCTACATTAGAAACAGATGTCCAACTAAACAAAATATTGATAAAACACCTGAGGAGTTATGGTCAGGAAAGAAACCAGTTGTTAATCATTAGGAATAAAAGCTTATGTTCTAGATAAAAAAACCAGGCAAATCATACTTGTCGGTTACTCAGCACATGCTAAAACTTACCGTTTATGGAAAAGGGGTACCAATAAAATTATTAAAAGTCGTGATGTAAGCTTCATTGAAGATGATTTTGAAGTTGATATCAATGAAATCAAAAATGCGGATGTAGGATTTTATAAAATCAAAGAGAATATCAAAAATTCAATTAACAATGACTCGAAACATATAAAAGATCAAAATGACGGATTATATAAATTTAGTTGGGGTAGCAATAAACATAACCAAAATCTTATTATGCTGGAAGAGTCAAATCAAAACCAGTTACAACCAGAAGAATTTTATAGTCAAAATCAATCAACCTCCTTAGAATCAGATCAGAACCATTTTAGCCAAGTCGAACCTAGTCATAAAAACCAATCAAGACAAGTTAATTCAGATCAAGACCAGTTTTTAACAGACGATGAAGAAGAACAAACTGAAAGAAGTAGTTCAACTAATTGGTTCCTGAACCATCCATTAAAGAACGTTTAAGATCGTGGTCGTTGTTTAAAAATAAAGAAGAAGCTAATTCAATTATATTCGGTTGTAATTCAGAGGATCTTAAAACTTTTAAGGATATGCTCAACTCAAAAAATGCAAAAGAGTGGCTACGTGTAGCTGAACAATAATATAAATCCTTAATTGATAATGAATAGGAAAATAGATGCAGTTTTGAGGAACTTTAATCTAAAACCGTCTAAGTAAGATCAATGCGTTTATCATATGAAAACAAATTCATGTACCATTATAGTAACATTATACGTAGATGATGATACAATAACGAGAAAGTAGTAAATGAATTATTTGAACTGTTAGCAAGGAATTTTGAAATTCGTAATATGAATCAACCAAAGCATTGTATAGGATTAGAAATAAAACAAACAGTTGGAGCTCTGTCTATAAGTCAACCAGGTTATATTGAAAATTGGATCGAAAAGTATGGTTTGACAAATGCGGAGACATGTAGAATACCGATGCAATCAAAAATTAATTTGGAAAAAGAACCAACAATTCCAGGAGAAGGAGAAAAAGTCGATAAGGCTAAATACCAAGAAATTATTGGTTCTTTATTGCACTTGGCAGTATTTAGTAGACCGGATATTTGTTGCAGCATTAACAAATTATCTCAATTTTGTCAAGACCCCGGAAAACAACATTGGAATGCAGCTTCACTAGTCATTAGATATTTAAAGGAAACAAAAAATTATACCCTTAAATATAGAAAAACTTCTAGGCCTTTAGTTGGTTTCGTAGATGCAAATTGGGGTCAGGATTCAAATGATTGTAAATCTCAATCTGGATTTTGTTTTGTTTTTGCAGGTGCAGTCATATTCTAGGAATCACGTAAACAACGTGTTGTTGCTACATCAAGCGCGGAATCGGAATATATAGCACTAACTGAAGATGCAAAAGAGGCTCTTTATTTAAGATACTTGTTGGAAGAACTTGGATATCCCACTGACGGTCCCACTATTATTATGTGGGGTTCACAAAGCGCCCAACATATGGCAAATTTTGGTGGCCACCATTCCGTGATGCAGTTGAAAATGGTACTGTAGAAATTAAGTATTTGCCAACAGACCACATGATTGCCGATGTACTAACCAAACCACTACCTAAAGTAAAGCATCAGTTTTGTATAGAAGGAATGGGCATGATACAAGAAAACGATAACATTGAGGAGGCGTGTTGGAAATCAACTTTATCGTTTTCTACTTTATCAAACAGTAGCAATAGTTCATAGAAAATTAAGTTTTTTATTTTAATGTTCTACAAAATATTTACTTCACTTTTATTTGGTGGCATGTTATAACGTCCAATGTCATAATGTCCATGGACGCTATGACACACCAATATGGGACATAACGTCCATGGACTTTATGTCAACTTTAAAAATGCCGTAATGTCCATGGACATTATGCCACTTTATTTTTGGATATTGTGTCACTTTTAAATGTGTCATGACGTTCAGACTTTGGAAAATGAAAAAAAGAAAATAACTATATATATGTATTGAGCATTTTACGTTTTTTTTTGGCAAAACAGATAAAGCTCCCGCAACTATGCGTCGATAAACTTATAAAATTGCTCATGCTTTTCAATGTTTCGAGAAAGGTTTGAATTCAAGCCTTCTAAAGCACTTGCGGTTCTAATATGCTGCAAGTGTACAGAAAATCCGCGAGGTGTGACCTATACAATAACAATGGAGATTGTTTTATTCTTTACGAAGAGTAGTTGCAAGTAATTACAAATTTTACGCAAAATGTTTAATTTATTATTATTATTTTTTTGTAATTCGTAAGTGAATTACGAATTACCAAAAAATAATAATAATAAAATGTACTTACCTTCGCCATCCATTGCTTGTCAAAATATTTCGCGAACATGTTGAGGCATTCTTGTCGGTTTTTGGGAAAGTCCAGTATCTAATTTTTCTCGGAATCCACTCACATATTCATAATTACATTTCAAACTTCCCATATTCCTTTTTATTTCTTTATAGTTCTGCACTTTATGAAGAACACTTACATACCAAAAAATTATGCCGTTGCATCATTGAAACTTTAAATTTCTAACGGTAGTCAAAAACTCGCTTATATTTTAAAACATTTGCTTCTTAATTATTGTGAACACATTTAAAGTGTCCATTAAAAGTGTCGTAACGTCTATAGACTTTATGACACTACCTTTGTGGACGTTATGACGCAGCAATATGTGACATAATGTCCATTGTGAGAGTTCCAAATAAAAGGGTGGCATGTCATAACGTCCAATGTCATAATGTCCATGGACGTTATGACGCAGCAATATGTGACATAATGTCCATGGACTTTGTGACACATTTTGCTGCGTCATAACGTCCATGGACATTATGACATTGGACGTTATTACATGCCACCCTTTTATTTGGCACTCTCACAATAAACAACATTATTTTTCTTTAAACTCTGAGCTTATATATTTCAATAACATTGAAAACACTGAAGAGCAGATTCGATGCTGCGGTAACAATCGATGGCACCGCTCAATACCATACCAATGCGATTTCTTTCCAAAGCCAAAAAAGAAAGAAAGAAGCGAAATCAACAGCTGAACCTAGTAACGCCAAGAAAGGATTGGCTAAAAAAGCAGCAAATAAATGCGACAAATAAGCTGGATGAAAGACTGGATTTTTAAAAAGTGGCAAAACATAAATACTTCATCAGCTACAATAAATTAAGTATAAAAATAGTTATGATATAAATAGATCTAATGCGATTAAGATTAAACTTTATTAAATTATTTATCTATTTATTTTTATTATTATTATTATATATTAATTTAATTATTATTACAAATAAATAAAAAAAATAATTTTTCAACATTTCTATAGAAAAAAGTGATTTTTTTTCTAAAGTTAACATATTTTGGGTAATACAGTATCGAAGGTATGAAATTTTAGTTAGGCATGTTACATACCTTCGGAAAGATTAATTTATCTAGTTTCTCATTATATGCTTTATTTGTAATGTTTTAGAAACACTTACACACTAATAGGAAAAATTCCAATTAGTGCATATGGTAAAAATTGAAAAACCGTTGTCTTGAGCTACAAAACATTTTTTTTTTTTTTTGCTAAAAAAGCTCTTAAAGGAAAAAACCTAAGCTTTCTTTGGGCAAAAAAAAAATTCCTTTTTTGGAAAAAAAGTCAAAAAAATTTTTGATTTTGCATAAAAAAAAGTAAAAAAAATTTGTTTATTTTTTTTAAATTTTTTTTGCGGAAAGACCGGAGAAATAGCTATCTAAACTATTTGGGACAAATTTTGCTAAGGTAGAAAGTTACATGGATGAGAAAAAACTCCCGATCGGAAGACATCGGTATTTAAAAAGTTGGATCACTTGACACGAAACGCCCCATATATATATATATATATATATATATATATATATATATATATTGATCGGGAACTATACTTAGAGTTGTCAGATCGAGAAACGTAAAATTAATTTATTTCTTCATTTTTAATGGGCAAGCCTATAGCACAACTAACTAACAACTGTTCATAATGCAAATATATAATAGACCAAATTTTTTTTACAACTTAATAAAAACAATGAATTTTATTTTGAAAGTTTGTACAACTTAAAAAACTAACCCAAAAACTTTGTGAATTAAGTTTACCTTGTCGTCTTACTCATCAATTATAAATTCTGCAGTCAAAAATTTGTTTCAAATAGTTATACCTTATACCACTATGTGGTTTGGGTATAATGACTTTGTGCTGCTGTTTGTAACTACCAAAAATATTTGACCTAGACCCAGCTTTTATTATACCGATTGAATCAGAATCACTGTCTGAATCACTGTCTGATTCGATTTAACGATGTCCGCTTGTCTGTCCGTCTGTGTGTCCATGTAAAGTTTGTAATCAAACTGCAGGTCGCAAATATGAATATATTGCGATGAAATTTGGTATATAAGCTGTTATCCGCCATAGAATGAACGCTGTTGAAATGGGTGAGAATCGGTTCATGTTCAAACCTAGCCCCCATACAAATGACCTAAATGCAATCAACACAAATTGCCATCAGATCCGAATTATCATATAAATCTTAGTCAAATTGGGTTTGTTTGTATTTATTACATCCATTAATCAGTAGTGCAAAAATGATCCCTATTGGACAACTCTTAGTCATAGGCCCCATATAGAGCTGCTTCCTGATCTTCACTTAAATCTATCAACAAACAAAAATATTGCACTGATTCTTCTCAAATTTTGTTTGTATATATTTTTGCGAAATACAAGAGACTTTGCCAAACATGGTCAGGATCGGTCCATTTTGGGGCTAGTCCACATATAGATATAGCATCCGATATGAACTTTTTCATATCTGCATCCAAAAAAATTATTAAAAATCCCACTCAAATTTGGTTTATGCTTATTTTCTATATCCAGTTAGTTGGGCCTGAGAGATAGGGTCTCTAAACGCATGGTATAGGATATCGTATAGTTGGTCTAGACCGACTCTAATTTTCTTACTTGTTTTTTTTTGCAATATGTTTTTTCATCATTGCCACAAGTCCGCCTGCAAAGTTTCAGCTCGTTTGTATCACGGGAAAAGTGTTTAAAGTTGATCCAAAGTTTTTTCGGCAGACAAGCAGACACTACGAGTTAATCTAAAGGGAGTAATAAAACAATGAATTTTATTTTGAACCAATATTTATTTAAATAAAATTTAAGCATATGGTCATTATTTTTACATATTCTAGCTTATTCTCGTGTATATTGTCTTAGTTTTGTTGCTTTTTTATGCGGTTATTTTAAAATGTTTTGTGCTTATATAAAATTGCTCTGGTACTGTAAGCATTATCTTTTTTTTATAAATATATAAATTTTCAAAGTTTTGCTGTCACAAAACTTATTATTTTCTTCCTAGTAGACAGGAAGATCCATAGGTGTATTAACTTTTTTATATTTATTTAATTTTGTCTTCCTTATATGTATGTTTATATATTTAATGCTTAATATTCATATTTAATGCCAGTTATTTTTAATTCTTTTTTTTTTATTAAATTTATATATTGAGATAATATCTTTAAGTTCCATTGTACATTATACAAGTTAACAACAGAAATACTATAGAACCATAAAAAAAACAACAACAACAGCTACAACAGATAACAACTACAAAACGTGCCAACGCTAAATTGTCAATTCAACAAACACAAATATTTCAACACAACAACAACTGCAACGAATTGCCCAACAGTAAATTCTCAGACGAAATTTAAGCCACACGCGCAGCAAATAAGTGGCCTGATGGTGGGAAACACAACATCAGCAGTTTTCCAGTATTTTTATTATTATATTTAGAAGTTTTTAATTGTAAATTCTTGCAGTCAGTTTGAAGAGTTTGATAATAAAGGTTTGTTGCTAAAATTAATTAGCAACATAAAAAAATATTTTTTTTAACTTTTAATAAAATAAATCCTTAATTGGCGCCCGAGCAGGGATCCTTAAAAAAAAAAAGGTCCTTTGTCGTATAAATAAAACCCTCGGAAAAAGGGTTTTCCCGGTAGATTAATTAATAGATCGCGGAAATAGTGCGCCGTAGTAACCTCTTCGGAAAATAAGAGGTAAACCGGAGGTCTCAAAGGAGATCAGCGGCCGTGATATAAACAGTAAGAAACATTTTTTTTTTTTTTAAAAATAAGTTTTACAACAATTAGATAAACATAAAAAAACAACCTAATTTAGAAAACATAAAGTGAACTGGAAATAATCAGAAAAGAAAAAAACACAAGAAAAAAAAATTTGAAAAATTAAATCAAATAACAAAAATTTTAAATAAATAAAAAAAATTTAAAATTAAAAATTAAAAAATACGAATTAAATTGAAAAACTGAATAAAAAATTTTTTTTTTTTGAAATTAATCAAATTAAATAAAAAATTGAAAATAAGAACTAAGTTGATGAAAAAAAAAACTAAGAATCTGTGAAACTAATTGTCGAGGAAACGTTTTGGCAATTAAAAGCAAGCAACGAGAATCAAAAATCAGGGGAAGTCTGCAATCATCATCCTCTCCATCATCATGTTCCAGATATTAATGTAAGAATATTATTAAGTTCATTATCAATTGGTTTCCTTATTTTAATTTAATTACATTAAGATTTTTTCCATTTTTCAAAACTCGTCCTTACTATCTTGAGTTAGTTGAAATTTTTTCATTAATATTTGTTGTTATAAATTTTATTTCCTGAAATCGGTTTTAAATTTTGTTTTTATCCTTGAACTTGATCGAGATTTGCGAAATAAATACTTTACATTCGATTTTTTTTCCCTTAATTTCGAAATCATTTAACCGGTATGCCCGACGAAACCATCGACCAGCTGACTGAGAGACTAAGTAGGACACTGACAATGGCACAAACGACCGAGGCATCAGTAGGTTTTACTACACTACAGAAGGAACAGATAGCCCTCATGATAAGGGAGGCTATTGGATCATCGTCCGACCATTTGGCGGATGAGGGAGCCGATCACCCCATAGGTACAGTTACTACCAGGTTGGAGGAACTGGACAAGGTTCCCGACATAGTTAGGTCTTTGAGGGAGTTTTCTGGTAGGCCGGGAGAATTTAACTCTTGGCGAAAGTCCGTGGAGAGGGTTTTGAAGCTCTATGATTCGGTGAGAGGTACCGGAAGGTATTATGCAATTCTACACACCATTCGCACAAAAATCGTGGGGGACGCAGACACTGCCTTGGAGTCATATAGGACACCATTGGATTGGCCACGAATAAGAAAATGTCTCGCAATGCATTATTCTGATAAGAGGGACATTGGGACCTTGGAATACCAGATGATGGTATTATGCCAAGGTAACAGGAGCATAACGGAATTCTATCAAGTTGTTTACCAACACCTTTCACTGTTGCTTGACAAGGTCTCTTCCCTGGACCTGGAGGAAAATAGCCTTCACGCTATGACGAACACCTACAGGGAGAAAGCACTGGACACGTTCGTAAGAGGATTAAATGGAGATTTACCGAAATTGCTAAGTGTGCGTGAACCAACATCTTTGCCACAGGCACAACATATTTGCCTAAAGTTGGACAATATGACTTTCAGGAGAAATTACGCACATGGACAGTCTATCAGGAATAATGTACAGAAGGATAGGATCGGTACGGCAACTTTCGCAACTGGCAGAGTATTTTATCCCGAACTCGCTTATGTTGGTGGAACACCACCCATTAGACCACCTATACCACCTCGACATAATCCCGTTTCAAACTTTAACCGAAATCCAAACTTCCATTCGAACTTTTATCCAACTCAAAATCGCAATCCAAATTTAGGTCATAACCCAAACTTCCAATCTAATGTTAACCCAAATCTCAATCGTAATTTTACTTATAATCATAACCGAAACTTACCTGTAAATTCTGGGTGGAATGCGGGCACTCAAAACAATCCTCAGAATCAACGAGTAGAACCAATGGATGTGGATAAATCAATCCAAACCCACCAGGTCAATTATATGAACAGACCACACAACAATGTAGCACTAAAGAGACCAACAGCCGCGTCCTTTCAGGCTCCAGCGAATAAATTTCAACGGAATTTTCATATAGATACAGATTATATGCCGGAGGAAAATTATTGTGGCTACTATCCACCGGAAGAAGCTGAGGTAAACCATCGTCACGCGAGTGTGGAACCAGAGTACGCTCAAGATTACTTTCAACAAATTCCTGAGGAATTAGCTACTCTTGAAAAACAGGAAGAAGAAACTGATGATGTCCAACTTGCAGTAAATTTTTTAGACTAAACTGTTCCTCATTACCTTATTTCGAAGCAAAAATGGGGAACGACCAAAAATTAAAAATTTTATTGGACACTGGCAGCAACAAAAATTACATCAACCCTAAATTTATAACAAACCCAAAACAAAACGAAAGAAATTTTAACGCAAAATCCGTTAAGGGAGACATTAAAATTACACAACACAAATTTTTGAAATTGTTTGATGATACTCCCATAAAATTTTTCCTTTTACCAGAATTAGAAACATTTGATGCAATATTAGGGAATGATAGCCTGAAGGAATGTTCAGCTGTCATTTATACAGCGGAGGACTATTTCACCATTAGTGGGGATAGGAAAATTCCAATTAAACAATTCATTTCTCAGAATGTTAATAATATTGAAATCAGGACAAACCATCTTTCAGGGAGTCGAAAAAAATTATTGGAAAACATCTTCGATCGCCACAGGAATTTATTTGCGGACCCCGACGAAAGCCTTACGTACACAACTAGGGTGGTAGGTGAGATAAGAACAACAACTGAAAATCCCGTTTATTCTAAAAATTATCCTTATCCAATGGCTCTTAGGAGTGTTGTGGACGATGAAATATCCAAGTTATTAAGGGACCAAATAATCCGACCATCGCGTTCTCCCTACAACTCACCAATTTGGATAGTCCCCAAAAAACAGGATGCATCCGGAAGGGATAAGTATAGAGTTGTGGTAGACTTTAGGAAACTTAATACAGTAACCATCGCGGATAAATACCCCATCCCCGAGATAAACGACGTGCTTTCACATTTGGGAGGGAATAAATATTTTACAGTCATCGATTTAAAGAGTGGTTTCCACCAAATACCCCTTAGGATGGAAGATATAGAAAAAACGGCATTTTCGGTCAACAATGGAAAGTATGAATTCTTGCGATTGCCGTTTGGATTAAAAAATGCTCCATCTATATTCCAACGTGCGCTGGATGACATTTTAAGGGAACACATTGGTAGGAGGTGCTATGTTTATATTGATGATATTATCATCTTCAGCAAAGACGAGGATTCACATTTCAAAGACCTGGAGGCCATTTTCAAAACACTAAATGAGGCTAATATGAAAATACAGCTGGATAAATGCGAGTTTTTCAAGGAGGAAGTCGAATTCCTCGGGTTCATCGTTTCTTATAACGGAATAAAAGCTAACCCAAGGAAAGTTCAGGCAATTGTAGAATTCCCCTATCCTAATAATGTGAAGGAACTTCGATCGTTCCTTGGTCTTTCAGGATACTACAGAAGATTCATAAAAGGATATGCGAACATCGCAAAGCCACTGACGAAACTCTTACGAGGAGACGGAGGCTTGATATCCAGAACAGAATCAAGCAGGAGGAAAATTGAACTGGATAATGAAGCGAAACATGCTATTGATAATTTGAAAAACGCCCTAATATCACAGGAGGTGACATTATCGTATCCTGACTTCCACAAAGAATTCCAGTTAACTACAGATGCATCCAATGTTGCTATCGGAGCAGTACTTAGCCAGGACGACAGGCCAATTTCCTTCATTTCGAGAACATTAACGGGATCGGAGGAAAATTATGCAGCGAACGAAAGAGAAATGTTGGCTATAATCTGGGCCCTAACAAATCTAAGAAACTATCTATACGGATCAGTCAAAGTCATAATTTACACCGACCACCAACCCCTGACTTATGCTTTGAGCAATAAGAATAATAATGCGAAGATGAAAAGATGGAAATCGATATTGGAGGAATACAACTATGAAATGCAGTATAAACCAGGTAAAAGTAATGTTGTGGCCGATGCACTCTCTAGACCCCCTGGAACGAACATCAACTCTCTAACAGGAACAGTGCATAGTAGCGACAGCTCTCCAGAGGAACTCATAGCTAGTGTCGAAGTGCCCATAAATGCATTAAAAAATCAAATCTTTTTGCAAATGGACGATACTCCAGCATACCAATTCCAAATAATTTTCCCAGGTTATCATAGACATTCGATTACGGAACCGGAATATGATACTGAAAAACTAATTTCCATCTTGAAAAGATACCTTAACCCGTCTGTTATCAATTGCATTAAAACGCCAGAATTTATTATGGGAAAAATTCAAGAAATTTACCCACATCATTTCGGAAATTTTAAAATTCGGTTTACTCAAAATGTTGTCGAAGATATTTTGTCTGAATCCGATCAGGAAACTCTAATTATAGAAACACATAACCGCGCGCATAGAAATGCTGTGGAAAATAAGATACAGATATTGGAAAAAGCGTACTTTCCCAGCATGTTTTCTAAAATCAAAAGAATATTGAAAATGTGCTCCACATGCAGGAAAAATAAATACGATAGACATCCCAACCAACCGAAATTGAACGCTACACCAATACCAAACTACCCAGGTCAGGTTATTCATATTGACATTTTTTCAACCGATAGGAAATTGGTATTGACAGCCATAGATAAATTCTCAAAGTACGCCCAAACTAAAATTCTTCAGGGAAAATCAATAGAAGATATTAGGAGACCCTTGAGGGATATTTTGTTTTTCTATGGAGTTCCCAAAACGGTTGTCATGGACAACGAAAAATCATTGAACTCTGCAACCATACTTTTCATGATGAAGGATGAATTGGGTATAGAGGTATTTACAACACCACCATACAAAAGCGAAGCCAACGGTCAAATTGAAAGATTCCATTCAACATTAGCCGAAATTTTAAGATGTCTCAAAGATGAAGGTATTTGCAGGAATTTTGAAGAACTATTGGAAAGGTCTGTTAACGAATATAATCACTCAATACATTCCACAATCGGTAGGAAGCCAGTCGATATGTTTTTCGGGAGGACTGTGGATTTCTCCCCTGGAAGCTATGAAAGAACCAGGGAAAATAACATCACGATGCTGAAAAGGAAACAGGAAAAGGATTTGAACTACCACAACAAAGATAAAAAAGAAGTTAAGCAATACATACCCGGACAAGAGATTTTCGTAAGAATTAATAAAAGATTAGGTACTAAATTAACCGAAAAATTCAAACGTGAACTAGTGAAGGAAAATAGACATTCGACCGTAGTGACCGAAAGTGGGAGAGTCGTTCACAAAAAACATATAAAGAACTAAATCTTATTACATTTTCTTACAGGTTATTCCTGATGCTTGGATACTCCATAGGTGAGTTCCAGATAATGGATTACTCCAACTCTAGACTAGTCGTGATCAATACAGGAACGGCGAAAATTCAAAACGGTGTGTTCAAACTTGTCCACACGATTGACCTGAGGGAATACGAAGATATTATAGGGAAATTGGAGAACGGAATTGACTTACGCGACAACGATGATAACTCATTATTACCTTACTTATCCTATACCATATCACAAATTAAATCCTGTTTAACCAGACTAAAATCCAAGACGATGGCAAAGAGGTCTCTTGACTTCATTGGTACCGCCTGGAAATGGTTAGCCGGCAGTCCGGACCACCATGATTTCCAAATAATAGAAGATAAAATGAATAATGTTCTAGTTAACAATAATAATCAAATTGTAATCAATCAACTAACAATAGATAAAGTAAATCAACTCTCAAAGGTTACTAATAACATTTCTAAACTATTAGAAAATAAGGATAAAGGTGAAAAATTGTTAGATTTTAAGTATAAACTTGAAATTATTAAAGAGGAACTATCTAATATCGAATATGCCATCCATTGGGCTAAATCAAACATTGTTAATTCATTTATTTTTTCTAATACTGAGGTTAATACTTTGAGAGATATTTTTTACAATGATAATATTCCATTTGGTAATATGGACGAGTTACTAAATTTTTCAAAAATTAAAGTCGCCTCGAATAATAATGAAATTGTTTACATTGTCAATATTCCAACAACTAATAATGAAAATTGCGACAATTTGTTAATTAAACCTGTAAGAAAAGATAATAAAATAATTAAGACAATATTTAAAAATGTTTTGAAATGTAACGATAAGATATTTGGTATAAAAAATGACTGCAAGAATTATAATAAGATAAGTATTTGTGAAATAGATAATATCTTGGACATCAG
Organism: Cordilura impudica; assembly: GCA_963682025.1. NCBI lineage: Eukaryota > Metazoa > Arthropoda > Insecta > Diptera > Scathophagidae > Cordilura > Cordilura impudica. Next base: position 201,556,031 of record OY821517.1, on the reverse strand, counting down.
TAATTCTGACTGCATCCCAAATCTGCTGAAAAGTAAACCATCCCGCTGCACAACAACCAACGACGAGCATGTGGCACCAGTGGAAGAAATAGATGACAGCATGATATTATTAAACGAATACAAAGGGCAAATTGAAATAGACAATTCAACAATCAACATAGCTGGTACGTTCATAGTTCATCACCTGAATTCTACAGTACGAATTGGAAATCGAACATACTTAACAACCCAAGTCTCCCTTACTAAACCTTTACCTGCCCTACTGCAACCAAGTAGCTCTAGTATCCAGGAACAAGTGATAACATTGGAAAGAATGGAGGCAGTTAATGTTAACAACTCTCACATAATCGACAAACTGCAAATCGAAAATAAAATAAATCTAACCATCAACATTGGACTGGTAATGACCATCATAATATCAGCTACCATTATCTACTTTATAAGAAGGAAGAAGAGAAATGAATACCACAAAGATCGAAATAATTCATCCAAAAATAATGTAAAGTCCAATAAAACGGAGCAGAGAATAGAAATTGCAGAGAATGTTCAAATAAGCACCAACCCAAAAACCTCCCTATCATTACCATCAAGAGGTCCCAAAAACAAGAAGATTCATGACCTTCCATTTTTTTGAAATATGGCTATTCATGCGGGGACGCATGAACTTGAAGGGGGAGGAGTTAACAACAGAAATACTATAGAACCATAAAAAAAACAACAACAACAGCTACAACAGATAACAACTACAAAACGTGCCAACGCTAAATTGTCAATTCAACAAACACAAATATTTCAACACAACAACAACTGCAACGAATTGCCCAACAGTAAATTCTCAGACGAAATTTAAGCCACACGCGCAGCAAATAAGTGGCCTGATGGTGGGAAACACAACATCAGCAGTTTTCCAGTATTTTTATTATTATATTTAGAAGTTTTTAATTGTAAATTCTTGCAGTCAGTTTGAAGAGTTTGATAATAAAGGTTTGTTGCTAAAATTAATTAGCAACATAAAAAAATATTTTTTTTAACTTTTAATAAAATAAATCCTTAATTTACATCATAGTTAAAGATACATTAAAATCTGCTCTTGTTGAGTGGGATACCAAATTTAATAAATAAATAAAATAAAAAATAAACGATCACAATATCCGATTTCCAATTCTGGAGACCACTGGATAAAAGCCAAGAAAATGTTCTATACTCTCCACTTCATTGGCATCGATCCAAATGCGACAGAAATAATTTAAGAGATCTTGAAGCATTTAGTTACTACCCAGTTATAATTGCCACTACCGTCAAAATTTCACCACGGGGTAGTGACAGAAACACCTATTTGCGTGTTTGGCTGCGATGGACAGATTTGTTTTGTAATTCTAAATGTGGCTGAAATTTTGATTTCATTGGCCAAAAGTCTAATTTTTTGTCACCTATTTTTAAAATTTAAGCGCCATTTTGTAGCTAATATATCCAGATTAAGGTAGCCAAAAAATTGGGTTGAACTAGTCCTAATTGTGGGCGTGATGATTTTTTTACTACTCGCAAGTTATCATCGATAATGACCTGCGGTCCTTTTTACAAGGTTGATAGGATTATAGTCTTTTATTATTGTAAGTTGTCACAGTCTTACCGTTTAAGTTAGGGGCATTATGGAATATTTATTACCCTACCATATTTTTGTCAAATTTCAACTTTAGTGGAATAGAACTTCTTTTTAATTTTAAAGAAATTACTCAAAAAAGTTGCAAATTACGGTAATTTAAACAGCCCTATAAGTTTACAATGGTGTTTTAAATTTGTGCTTTAGGTATTTTATAGCTTAATAATATCTGCTTGCCCACCCTTTTCATATACATATTTGTAATTATGAATGTCAATACACAGAGGATGTAATTCATTTGTAACCTGGGTTTTTTATACCCTATACCACTATGTGGTTTGGGCATAATGACTTTGTGCTGCTGTTTGTAACTACCAAAAAGATTTGACCTAGATCCATCTTTTATTATACCGATCTACTCAGAATCGCTTTCTGAGTCGTTTTAGCGATGTCCGTCCGTCCGTCCGTCTGTGTGTCCATGTAAATCTTGTAATCAAACTACAGGTCGCAAATATGAATATATTTTGTTGAAATTTGGTACATAAGCTTTCATCGGCCATAGGATAAACGCTGTTAAAATTGGTGAAATTCGGTCCATGTTCAGACCTAGTCCCCATACAAATGACCCCTATGAAATTGACTTAAATTGCCATAAGATCAAATTATTACATAGATCTGGGTCAAATTGGGTTTGTGTGTGTTTATTATACCCATTTATAAGTTGTCCAAAAATAAGCCCCATATGGCAATTCTTTGTCATAGCTCCCATATAAAGCTGCTTCCCGATTTTACCAAAATCCATCAAAAAACACAAATATTGCACAGATTTTTCTCAAATTTGGTTTTTTTATATTTTTTCAAAATATAAGTGACTTTACTAAATATTGTCAGGATCGGTCCATTTTTCGATCTAGTCAGCCAAAAAAATTAATAATTTTTAATTAATAAGCCATGGTATAGGGTAACGTATAGTCGGTGTAAACCGACTATAATTTTCTTACTTGTTTGTTATCAAACCTTTTTTATACCTTTTTATTTTACCTTACATTGCACTAATGCAAGTAGCAAAGAAAACACACACAGGTAATTCATTTGTATAGTGGGTTTTTGATATATTATTTTAGATAGTAATTCACTAATGCCATTTTCTTACCTTTTTATTTTACCTAGAAACATAGTACGATGGTTTATGAAAAGGATTATAAGAAAGTGACATTTGGATACAAACTCAATTGCTATAACATATTTCAGCAATAACAGTCGCAAATAAAAATATTCAGAAAAATATGGAGAGCTTCAGTTATAAAGAACTGGCCGAAGAGTATTTTGGAAACAAGAAGCAGGTTGATAGTTACGTTAAAATAAAATTAAACTTAAATGCGTGTAGCACCGAAATACAAGAGTAATTATCTAAAAAACGCTACAAAGAAGTTAGCTACAGTAATTATAATTTTTATATAAAAAGTTAGAAGCCCACTTATTGTCCACTGCAAAGCAAGATAAGGCTGGAAGCCCACGCATTTCATTGGATAACTGCAGCGATAGATCTAATAGGCCGAAACTTAAAGATGTTAACGATGAATTAGATGTATAAATATAAAAGAATATTTCCTACATCAATTACGATCACAGAAAGAATTGACAAAAGTGGGTATCATTGAAAAAGTTGTTAAAGCTAGTCCAGTGAGCACAAAACGGATTCTCAAAAGTATACCAACAGAGCGATACAAAGCAGTTCACAAATGAGGAGGCATTATTATTATTTCTGGATTTGAAATTAACAAAACAGCAATACATTCAGCTCAGATTGCGTGCGATTGAAAAAGGCTTAAATATGTATCCAGCATATCATCACATAACCGATGCTCCAATGGACTGTTTGCCGTCAAAAGACACTATTACAATCAATCTCTACTTGATCAAAGAAGTTACTGATATCAAGGCCCAAATTGGAACACTACAGCCATTACAAATACAGTTAGATGGACAGAAAATTGAAGTAATCTACCAATTAATGCTGACAATGATAGATGGAAAAGTAGACCAGGCTTTGATTAACACGAAGGCTGCATCCAGCTGCCTCATATGCCAAGCAACATCAAGCCAATCGAATCAAGTCCCGACAAAATCACTAGATAATACTGATACATATGAATTTGGATTATCACCACTATGGATTATCACAAAATACGACTTATGGAACACATATTAAAATTAAGTTATGAATTGGATTTCGGTTCTTCAGGATCAATAAGAAACAACGAAACCAACAAAGAGTTAAGAAGTTCAAAAAAGAAACATGTTCAAGATGAATATCGCAAATTCGGATTGATTATATGTCAGCCAAAACTAGTGTCGGGCAATACAAATGGTGCCAATACCGCAAGAAGATTCTTTTCAGATCCAGAAACAGCATCCGAAATAACATGAGTGGGCTTAAACCTTATTTTCAGATTTAAAATAATCCTAGAAGTACTTGCGTGCAATGAAGTAATGACTCTAGAGTTTGGAGATAATGCTGAGCAAACTGCAAGATATATACAACCAAGTATCCATGGAGAAATATGTCTGCAACAGTTCACAAAATCCTTTATCATGCAGAAAATGTCATTAAATATCATTTGGTGCCACTTGGAGATCTATTAGAGGAGGCTCAGGATAAAAGGAATAAAGATTACAGATTTTATAGAGAGCACAATGCTAGAAGATCTATTAATATATTATCTATTTAATATATTATTGGCAACGTCAGATCCGTTCATCTCCAGTATTCGAAATAAATGGGAAGTAGAACATCTGGATTTAGATGAAGAAATCAAAAAACTACTAAAGAACAGAAATAACAGAACAAAATATGGAATATTTGCAATCAATATTTGAATCATGTGAATAATAATTATAATTGCCTTTCCTGGTTATTTAAGTACGAAAAATATAGTATTAGTAAAAAATAATAATAAACGGAACCTCCCATTGTTAGAAATGCTATTAAAATCTATTACAGTTTTTATTTTTAAAAGGCTTTTTACTCACATATGTATGAAATGTTTTAATAAATAAGAAAGATTCAAAGAATAAAAATGCTTATTTTCATATCAAAATCAGAATCATTGCGGTAATGTTCAGCAGACATATTTTGCTAAAATTAACAAATTTGACAGCAAAAAATGATAAATTTTTCTGTAGTAATATCAAGACTTTTAGATAATATTACTAACGTTTTTTAAGTGAAATATTCTTTGAGTGTATAAAAATTTTTTAATTTTTCAGTAGTAATAGCAAAATTTCCAGTTGATTTTACTTTTTTTTTAGTATAATATTTTTTTGTGTGTAAATATTAAAAAAATAAAAAAAATAAAAACCCTAAAAGTTAAAACAAAAGGAATAGTTCAATTTTGACCTAGAATTCCGTAAAAAGTACTCAATCAATTTTAATTTCATTAAAATTTTAATTTCATTAAAATTGACTCAAGTTCAACTAAATATATATCCATTAAAAGAAATTACTAACATATTTTGATCGGTTCAAAAGTTACTGAATATTGGCCAATGAAAAACGAATTTCAGTTACTGTCCTGCAGCGGTGCGATGTCGATGCCAACGTTATATCAAAGCATTCCAATATCGCTTGGACCTGTAAAGTAATCTCCTGTCTTGGCAGTTTCTCAGCTTTATAGTTTGCCGAGATATCCCTGTGCTCTGCGACCCATATATGTGAGTCTAATGCCAAACTCCTTGGCCCTTTAAGGATATGCAGCAGTTGAGTGCGGATTTGTTTTCAAGAATATTGATTCCATGGATCTTACCGCGGCTTGACTATCAAAGTATATATTAACTGTAGTTGTAGATATAATATTTCGCCCAGTTAATTAGCAACTTCTTTTATTGCCATCACTTATACCTGATATGCCCAGCAGTATGCTGGTAGCCTTCCAGCAAGACTCAATACTAGCTCTTTTGTTATAGTACTTTAGATATGTGATTTTAAATATTAACAGTAAATTCTATCCCGCCCATTTTTAGCACGTCTGCAAACATTAAGAATTCATAAGTTTCAAGACCGTCGCTTTCAGAGTACTCCAAATATTTTTTTTATAGGAAATGCCACTGACCCACTGACCATTTAAATATATAATATAATATAAATATAATATATAATGCTTGATTCTGGAATTACTGAATTTATAATTGTTATTTCTACATAAGAAGACGCACACATACACAAAGACATGTTGTTACCAATATAACCCAGAGATCACAAATAAAGATTTGTAGCAGCAAACCATAATTCATTGGCTCCAAATTTAATTTTACTGCCAAAGTATTCACTTACTAACCATTCGACTAGAACCGCTGGTTGCAGTATATACATTTTTAACTAGTTCCAGGTGTTCGGTTTTAGTTTTTGTTTTTTGTTTTTCCCTGCACCAACAAAAGCAGCCGCACAAAATTAAACAGCAGCCACAAAAATCAAACGAGAATGTAAACAATAACAACAATTTATTGTTTTAATGTAGTGTAGTCGAATTTTGTGAGCCCAATAAAAGGAGCTTATTAGAGTAATTTCGTTCTGCTCATTTAGTATACCTTAATGCTATGTTCTAGCTAAATAAATCTACAATTCAAGGGAAGAATCAAGTAAATCAGGTTTTAAAATTCAAAGTTGTTGAAACCTTTTTGAACTAATACCGACCAAATGTTTCAAAATCTCCTGTTATGTGCCACAAAAAACAAAAAAACAACAAAGGAAATTATACGATACCCTACACCATGCGTTTCGAGAGAGGATCTTGGATCCAACTTTGCTGAATAATTTGATCTAGAAAATAAACATCAAACAATTTTAGGGGTATCGTTATTAATTTGTGGCATGTCGGATTTTATTTTTAAATGGGGACTAGGTCAAGAAACAAACCGATCATGAACATATTTAGTAAGATCTCTTAGTTTTCTCATAAGCATATAGACCAAGTTTTAATAGATTTAAGTGAAGATCGCGAATCAGCTTTATTGGGGAATGATTAGCGAGTATAATGTACATACATACACCAAATCGATATATATATAATAATCTGGATCTTATGATAATTATAGTCGGTCAGATATGAGTTATTTCTATGAGGGCTAAGTCTGAACATGTACCGATTTTCACCAGTTTCAATAGCGTTAATCCTTATATACCAAATATAATCAAAATATATGTATTTGGATTACAATGTTTTCAGGGGCATACTGATAGACGGACAGACAGTCAGACGGATGGACGGATGTCACTAATTCTACCCAATAAGTGATTCTATTCTAAGTCGATCGGGGTAATAAAAGATGTGTCTATGTTAAATATTTTTGGTAGTTACAAACATCAGCACAAAATGAGTATAAATATTTAATATTTTACTCAAATTTTGTTTTAATTTGTGTTTGGAATTCAAACATTATGCGATCGATGAATTTTTATCCTTGCACCCATATCAAAATCTAATAAACAATCTCACTGAAATGTGGATTAACTTAATGTGCGCAAATGCATACTATAGGCCATCGTGTAGTTGGTCTAAACCGTCTAAAAATTTCTTTAAAATTATTTTTTTTTTATGGAAATTAAATTTGTTTTCATCTACAACTTTTTTTAAGTGCACTTCCATTTTAATGCAATTTCTATTTGTAACTGAGTCTTATTTTCAGTTGAAAGTAAAGCAACTGCTACAGATGGTACGATGAAGCCACCACTATCACAAATTCATATACATGCATAACACACAAACAACATCATATATTTAGTTTTGGGATCAGCATCAGCTACAACCCGATCTGGTCAACTAAAGACCACATGAATAGATAAATAAACAAAAAATGAAAAACTATCAAAGGCAAATAAGCGAAAAGTGTTGTTACATCACCAGTTATCCAGCCAGTCAGACAAAAAAGCTGAATGTTGCTTAAGTATGGAGTAGAGCACTAGTGTAAAAACTATTTGCAACTTATGTATACTTAGTACACAGACCACTTTAAACCCGCATACCCCTACAAAAAAAAGAAACAATACGAAATTTATAATATGCCCCAAAGTTAACAAAAAGTTTTTATGTATTATATATATGTATGTACAATATATATTTTTTGTTTGTAATATCATTTGCCACAACATTTGCTGCAAAAGTGGAAAAGTGGGTGAAAAACAAACTGTTTTGTTATATGATCATTCAACTCAGGAACAAAAAATGATTTATTGCCATGACTATCATATTCGGAATATTAAACATCAGCGTTGTATTAGATATTGTAATCCTAGTTAAATAACTAGTATATATACATATGTCATATATATATATTATCATTATATCGTTTTTAAATCATTTGGATTTATATTTTCCAAAAAAAGTTTATTTATTTTAACCCAATGTATATTATTGGGATTACTTACATCTTTGTTTTGTATACCCTATACATGCCTGTGTGTTCATGTTAACCTTTGCCTGTGTGTTCATGTTAACCTTGTAATCAAAGTACATGTCACAAATATGAATATATTTTAATTAAATTTTGTATAAGTATAAGCTTTTGTCGCCCATAGCATGGGCAATATTGAAATTGATGGAAATCGGTGCATGTTCAGGACAAGTCCGCATGAAAATGACTCCTATGAGATTGACTTAAATTACCATAATATCCAAATTATCATATATATCATATAGATATAGCGGATAAAAGCTTATATACCAAATTTCATCAAAATATATTCATATTTGCGACTTGTAGCTTGATTACAATGTTTACATGGACACACAAACGGACGGACAAACGGACGGGTACATTGCTAAATCGACTCAGAAAGTGGTTTTGAGTTAATCGGTATAATAAAAGATGGATCTAGGTCAAATATTTTTGGTATTTACAAACAGCAGCAGAAAGTCATTATACCCTGACCACATAGTGGTATAGGGTATAAATATATGTCCTAGTTTTAAACACAGAGGTGGATCAGTAGTAATGTGGGGATGTATAAGTGATGCTGGTGCCAGAAACTTACATATAATTGATAGAATATTAGACCACAAAATATATATTGCGATTCTAAAAATTTTATCTCCAGTCCAGCGTTTAAAAAAATGGGATTACTGAACAATTATATTTTTAACCAAGCTATCCGAAGCACACGACATTACATACTAAGTTGTATCTTCTTTAGAAAACCCCACAATGATTGGAAACATACACCCAGTCCCTGGATATTAATCCAAGAGTTAGATAAAGAGAAGTAACAACCAAAAATGATTTTATTAAAACCCTCCTAGAAAAATGGTCACGAATTCCGCCACAGGTGAAACATAATTCGGTTTCTTTTATTCCTAGAAGACTAGAAGAAATAATGATTTATATTAAAATAATAAAAGTTAGGTGTGAATTAATTCTTTTGAGAAAAGTTAATAATCAGCACTTATTTTTTTGGTGTGTTATTTTGTGTTTTTGTTACAGTTTTCATAAAAATAAAATTTGTATAAATTGTTTTTATATAATATTTATTAAAGTATATAAGTATGTAATGCCGTTTTCATTTCTGACAAAAAATATTGCATTTTATTTGCACTTTTTTCGAAAAGTGTATTTTTTACATATTCTGAATTAAGAGCAACCTTATTTTATACATCAATCGAAAGGTCTCAAAGTCGAGCGCTCGTAAATCGCAAAAAATTTTAGCCATGACTTCTTTCAGGTCATAGTGTGAGAATATTTCCACATTGTTCCCCTTTTTGAATATTTTCACCCCATGACTTTCGATTGATGTATAAAATTTGGTTACTCTTAATTTAGAATATATAAAAAAATACACTTTTTGAAAAAAGTGCAAATAAAATGCGACAATTTTTGTCAGAAAAGAAAACGGCATAAGTATATTAAAATAAACGAAATTAAAAATATTTAAAAATAATGTGTAAAAACTTATTTGAAATATGAACACTCACTTTATTAGTGAACTGTATATATTTTAGTAAAAAATAAGTGACTTTACCAAATATGGTCATGGTCGCCAGATTTTTCGACCTAGTCCCCATATAAAATAACATCCTGTATGAACTTTATCATATCGTCAGGCAACAAATTTATAACAATGTAGCTCTAATTTGGTTTATTTTTATTTTCGAAATCAAATTAGTTGAACGTACAACATTTTCTCTGAACTCATGGTAAATGGCACTGATGCCCACAAGAAAACCATTTTTTTCTGTTTTTTATTCCCTACAAGTAGACTGAAAAAAAGAACAAAATTTATCTAAAATGAAATGTCTTAGTCTTGTGTTTGAAAGCAGTACTTTTTAATTCAAAATGCTTTTTAATTCACAGCTGCAAACTGTTTTTTAAATGGTATCATATGTTAGACAACAACAAAATCTACATTGAATATCTCGGTCGCTAATGTGTACCAACAAAGCATACGAAAGTGTTCTTGCTTTGCTCTTTAGTGTAAGCAAGAAAAAACAACAAAAAATGAAAAAGATATAATTGTTTGTGTATTTTGTATTGCTTAGTGCTGTGTGTGTGCATTAGAATACACTGCCTATGCCCAAGGGCTTTTACAAAAACGAATGTGCATTGAGTGAATAGGAGGTGGGCATATATGGTATATGGTATCGTATAGTCGGTCAACACTGACTATTATTTTCTTGCTTGTTTTCTTATTATTATTTTTATTCCCTGTAGTCAGGCTATAGTATACCGGTCGACTCTGAATCAATTCCTGCCTGAAATATATTTTGATGAAATTTTTTATGATATTGTTGAGATCGACTTAAATTACCCTTAAATCCAAAGTATTAATGTACTTATATTTCAGTTAAATATGTTTTATATGTGTTTATTATACCTATACCTATACTCCACAAATAAATCCTGCAGGACCATTTTTAGTCATATTCCCCATATAAAGCTACTTCCCGATCTTCACTTAACTCAATCAAAAAACAAAAATATTGTACATATTTTTTCTCAAATTTGATTTGTATGTTTTTGCAAAAAATAAATGACTACCAAATATGGTCATGATCGGTCCATTTTTTAACCTATCCCCAATATACAAATAGCATCCAAGTAGTGTATATATGTATGTTCTGCGGCACTTTTTCAGGACAAATCAATGCATTGTGCCCTTTTAGGTTGGCAACACTGGTCTTTTACGTTTATTTTCTTTGTTTTTTTTTCAGCAGTCTCAAAGTATACCACATTTGTTTTTATAAATAATGTGTGAGTAAGAGGGTGGAGGGAGGTGGCAGCACTAGTTTTTTAGCTACTTAAAAATATGCCGCATACTATTTTAATATTGTAGTACTGGCATCAACGAACTAGCGACAAGTATTAATTGGCTTTATAAGAAGCCTTAGTCTTTAGGACAACCATGGGCTAAACAAAAGTTCAAATTGGTCACAGTGAGTAGAGCTTTCTTAATATAATCTAACCTAATCTTGGGGGATTTTTTACAAGTATTGTATAGGAAAATTTTTTTATATGAACTGCCCTAATACAAAATATACATCGTAGTATTAACCACAATAAATAACTGGTATATTTAATAGTATATATTTAGAGTTAAATATATAGTAAATGTAAAAATAATTTTATTTTTTGATTCGATTGTATTAATTACCAAATGTAATGGACCAAATGGAATTTACATTTTGTTTATTTTGTAATAACCATTTTTCATGGTAACCTATCCTCAATAAGTATAATATGAATTTTAGTATTAATTTAATGTTAAATATTTAACAATAGCAATAATATTATTTAAAGTTTTTAAAATTTATTATTATACACATTAATAATACTCATTATAATTTTTAATATTTAATTTTTAATTTTTAATTTTTAATTTTTAATTTTTAATTTTTAATTTTTAATTTTTAATTTTTAATTTTTAATTTTTAATTTTTAATTTTTTAATTTTTAATTTTTAATTTTTAATTTTTAATTTTTAATTTTTAATTTTTAATTTTTAATTTTTAATTTTTAATTTTTAATTTTTAATTTTTAATTTTTAATTTTTAATTTTTAATTTTTAATTTTTAATTTTTAATTTTTAATTTTTAATTTTTAATTTTTAATTTTTAATTTTTAATTTTTAATTTTTAATTTTTAATTTTTAATTTTTAATTTTTAATTTTTAATTTTTAATTTTTAATTTTTAATTTTTAATTTTTAATTTTTAATTTTTAATTTTTATTTTAATTTTTAATTTTTAATTTTTAATTTTTAATTTTTAATTTTTAATTTTTAATTTTTAATTTTTAATTTTTAATTTTTAATTTTTAATTTTTAATTTTTAATTTTTAATTTTTAATTTTTAATTTTTAATTTTTAATTTTTAATTTTTAATTTTTAATTTTTAATTTTTAATTTTTAATTTTTATTTTTAATTTTTAATTTTTAATTTTTAATTTTTAATTTTTAATTTTTAATTTTTAATTTTTAATTTTTAATTTTTAATTTTTAATTTTTAATTTTTAATTTTTAATTTTTAATTTTTAATTTTTAATTTTTAATTTTAATTTTTAATTTTTAATTTTTAATTTTTAATTTTTAATTTTTAATTTTTAATTTTTAATTTTTAATTTTTAATTTTTAATTTTTAATTTTTAATTTTTAATTTTTAATTTTTAATTTTTAATTTTTAATTTTTAATTTTTAATTTTTAATTTTTAATTTTTAATTTTTAATTTTTAATTTTTAATTTTTAATTTTTAATTTTTAATTTTTAATTTTTAATTTTTAATTTTTAATTTTTATTTTAATTTTTAATTTTTAATTTTTAATTTTTAATTTTTAATTTTTAATTTTTAATTTTTAATTTTTAATTTTTAATTTTTAATTTTTAATTTTTAATTTTTAATTTTTAATTTTTAATTTTTAATTTTTAATTTTTAATTTTTAATTTTTAATTTTTCATTTTTAATTTTAATTTTTAATTTTTAATTTTTAATTTTTAATTTTTAATTTTTAATTTTTAATTTTTAATTTTTAATTTTTAATTTTTAATTTTTAATTTTTAATTTTTAATTTTTCATTTTTAATTTTTAATTTTTAATTTTTAATTTTTAATTTTTAATTTTTAATTTTTAATTTTTAATTTTTAATTTTTAATTTTTAATTTTTAATTTTTAATTTTTAATTTTTAATTTTTAATTTTTAATTTTTAATTTTTAGTTTTTAATTTTTAATTTTTAATTTTTATTTTTAATTTTTAATTTTTAATTTTTAATTTTTAATTTTTAATTTTTAATTTTTAATTTTTAATTTTTAATTTTTAATTTTTAATTTTTTAATTTTTAATTTTTAATTTTTAATTTTTAATTTTAATTTTTAATTTATAATTTATAATTATTAATTTTTAATTTTTAATTTTTAATTTTTAACTTTTAACTTTTAATTTTTAATTTTTAATTTTTAATTTTTAATTTTTAATTTTTAATTTTTTAATTTTTAATTTTTAATTTTTAATTTTCAATTTTTAATTTTTAATTTATAATTTTTAATTTTTAATTTTTAATTTTTAATTTTTAATTTTTAATTTTTAATTTATAATTTTTAATTTTTAATTTTTAATTTTTAATTTTTAATTTTTAATTTTTAATTTTTAATTTTTAATTTTTAATTTTTAATTTTTAATTTTTAATTTTTAATTTTTAATTTTTAATTTTTAATTTTTAATTTTTAATTTTTAATTTTTAATTTTTAATTTTTAATTTTTAATTTTTAATTTTTAATTTTTAATTTTTAATTTTTAATTTTTAATTTTTAATTTTTAATTTTTAATTTTAATTTTTAATTTTTTAATTTTTAATTTTTAATTTTTAATTTTTAATTTTTAATTTTTAATTTTTAATTTTTAATTTTTAATTTTTAATTTTAATTTGTAATTTGTAATTTGTAATTTGTAATTTTTAATTTTTAATTTTTAGTTTTTAATTTTTAATTTTTAATTTTTAATTTTTAATTTTTAATTTTTAATTTTTAATTTTTAATTTTTAATTTTTAATTTTTAATTTTTA
>OY821517.1:201534890-201537390 GCA_963682025.1 Cordilura impudica | reverse complement strand
TTTAATTTTTAATTTTTAATTTTTAATTTTTAATTTTTAATTTTTAATTTTTAATTTTTTAATTTTTAATTTTTAATTTTTAATTTTTAATTTTTAATTTTTAATTTTTAATTTTTAATTTTTAATTTTTAAGTTTTAATTTTTAATTTTTAATTTTTAATTTTTAATTTTTAATTTTTAATTTTTAATTTTTAATTTTTAATTTTTAATTTTTAATTTTTAATTTTTAATTTTTAATTTTTAATTTTTAATTTTTAATTTTTAATTTTTAATTTTTAATTTTTAATTTTTAATTTTTAATTTTTAATTTTTAATTTTTAATTTTTAATTTTTAATTTTTAATTTTTAATTTTTAATTTTTAATTTTTAATTTTTAATTTTTAATTTTTAATTTTTAATTTTTAATTTTTAATTTTTGATTTTTAATTTTTAATTTTTAATTTTTAATTTTAAATTTTTAATTTTTAATTTTTAATTTTTAATTTTTAATTTTTAATTTTTAATTTTAATTTTTAATTTTTAATTTTTAATTTTTAAATTTTAAATTTTAATTTTTAATTCTTAACTTTAATTTTTAATTCTTAATTTTTAATTTTTAATTTTTAATTTTTAATTTTTAATTTTTAATTTTTAATTTTTAATTTTTAATTTTTAATTTTTAATTTTTAATTTTTAATTTTTAATTTTTAATTTTTAATTTTTAATTTTTAATTTTTAATTTTTAATTTTTAATTTTTAATTTTTAATTTTTAATTTTTAATTTTTAATTTTTAGTTTAAGTTTTTAATTTTTAATTTTTTATTTTTTATTTTTTATTTTTTATTTTTAATTTTTAATTTTTAATTTTTAATTTTTAATTTTTAATTTTTAATTTTTAATTTTTAATTTTTAATTTTTAATTTTTAATTTTTAATTTTTAATTTTTAATTTTTAATTTTTAATTTTTAATTTTTAATTTTTAATTTTTAATTTTTAATTTTTAATTTTTAATTTTTAATTTTTAATTTTTAATTTTTAATTTTTAATTTTTAATTTTTAATTTTTAATTTTTAATTTTTAATTTTTAATTTTTAATTTTTAATTTTTAATTTTTAATTTTTAATTTTTAATTTTTAATTTTTAATTTTTAATTTTTAATTTTTAATTTTTAATTTTTAATTTTTAATTTTTAATTTTTAATTTTTAATTTTTAATTTTTAATTTTCAATTTTTAATTTATAATTTATAATTTTTAATTTTTAAGTTTTAATTTATAATTTTTAATTTTTAATTTTTAATTTTTAATTTTTAATTTTTAATTTTTAATTTTTATTTTTTAATTTGTAATTTGTAATTTTTAATTTTTAGTTTTTAATTTTTAATTTTTAATTTTTAATTTTTAATTTTTAATTTTTAATTTTTAATTTTTAATTTTTAATTTTTAATTTTTAGTTTTTAATTTTTATTTTTTAATTTTTAATTTTTAATTTTTAATTTTAAATTTTTAGTTTAAGTTTTTAATTTTTAATTTTTAAATTTTAATTTTTAGTTTTTAATTTTTAATTTTTAATTTTTAAATTTTAATTTTTAATTTTTAATTTTTAATTTTTATTTTTAATTTTTAATTTTTAATTTTTAATTTTTAATTTTTAATTTTTAATTTTTAATTTTTAATTTTTAATTTTTAATTTTTAATTTTTAATTTTTAATTTTTAATTTTTAATTTTTAATTTTTAATTTTTAATTTTTAATTTTTAATTTTTAATTTTTAATTTTTAATTTTTAATTTTTAATTTTTAATTTTTAATTTTTAATTTTTAATTTTTAATTTTTAATTTTTAATTTTTAATTTTTAATTTTTAATTTTTAATTTTTAATTTTTAATTTTTAATTTTTAATTTTTAATTTTTAATTTTTAATTTTTAATTTTTAATTTTTAATTTTTAATTTTTAATTTTTAATTTTTAATTTTTAATTTTTAATTTTTAATTTTTAATTTTTAATTTTTAATTTTTAATTTTTAATTTTTAATTTTTAATTTTTAATTTTTTAATTTTTAATTTTTAATTTTTAATTTTTAATTTTTAATTTTTAATTTTTAATTTTTAATTTTTTAATTTTAATTTTTAATTTTTAGTTTTTAATTTTTAATTATTAATTTTTAATTTTTAATTTTTAATTTATAATTTTTAATTTTTAGTTTTAAATTTTTAATTTTTAATTTTTAATTTTTAATTTTTAGTTTTTAATTTTTAATTTTTAATTTTTAATTTTTAATTTTTAATTTTTAAATTTTAAATTTTAATTTTTAATTTTTAATTCTTAACTTTAATTTTTAATTCTTAATTTTTAATTTTTAATTTTTAATTTTAAATTTTTAGTTTAAGTTTTTAATTTTTAATTTTTAAATTTTAAATTTTAATTTTTAGTTTTTAATTTTTAATTTTTAATTTTTAATTTTTAATTTTTAATTTTTAATTTTTAATTTTTAATTTTTAATTTTTAATTTTTAATTTTTAAT